>CM033280.1:34309285-34544285 GCA_019343175.1 Oedothorax gibbosus | reverse complement strand
TCCGGAGATGAGATGAATTTTTGTGCTAAATTTCGTGACAATCTGTTGCGTGGTTCTTTAGATCTCGTGTCTTATACAAACAAACAAACAAACAAACAAACACACAAGCAAACAAACAAACGGAAGTTGCCTTTTATGTATATAGATATAGTTGCCACATCAATAATCACATGCGAAACTTTATTTAAAAGTAATATATGAAAAAAGTTCATACAAATCTGTTTGGAATGACGTGACGTCATAAAATATAGCACAATTTTATTTGTTGATTGCTCATTAATTTTTTACTAATGAAAGCGGCACACCCTTCCAGTTTTATTGCATAAAAAGCTGGTTAGTTTTAATTTACATTTCCTTATATATTAATGCAATTTAAAGATTTTTCATATTTTTTATTTCCAAATATTTAGAAAATATTTTTTTTGCTGATTCTTATTTAAGAATTAGAAGTTTGTTTCATTTTAGGCTTTGGCGACATTTTCAATTTTTCTTTAAGTGTATAAATGTTGTGTGAAAGTGGTTCTAGAAGACAAATATACTTTTTTATAAGAATTTCCGTGAGTATTTTTAAGTAACTGAAAATCAGGCTATTTGAAATATTTTAGAACTTTTTGTATTTTCGGGCATTTACTATCCTTGAAAGAGAAAATGTTTAATTATAGTAAAATGTAAAACATTTTTTATCCCTTCACAACAATAATTACTGTGTTTCAACAATAAAATTAACAAATAACAAGATTTTACGTTTATTTAGATTACGCCAAACTAACAATTTACAAACAGTCATATAGTAATCTATTACAAAAATAACTGTCAAAAGGTTCCAATTTAATCGAATTATCTTTAACAATAAGCTCAATCAAATCACAATATCGCCAATTACATTAAGCCCCGCTTCTGAAGCTTTTATTAACCATTAATCTATTGGTGTCATTTTCACGATGGCTTAGAATGACATGTTTGGCGCCATTTAAACCAATGAATATCCATGCACACAAAATTTCTATGAGCTATTGTATTTCGGATTGAATTCACTAATCGTTTGTTTATTACCTTTAGAATTGCAAACAGTGATATCCTAACAATGAAATCCTATTTATTTGGTATACAAGTTTATGGTTTGGTTGAATTATCATCGCATTATAGTGCTACACGAGGGCTATTGGTGATGGGCATCGTATTTTAGAAACACAGTCAAGTGACGAGCCGACACATAAGTAGGCATCCAACGCATTTTTAAAGGCCCACATAGTACGCGGCTTCAGAACTTTGGAGCATATTTAACGTGAACTCCCCCTACACTGGGTATCATTCATTGGGCATTTTTTGGCCACACGGGCCGTTTATGAATAGGCATTTATTTTGGCGATGCCTGGATCAGAACCAGCGAACAAGGCCAGCGCTTTAATTAACTGGATTCCCCAGCCCCGTAGTATAGTAGGAAAAGAGAAGATCACGTGAAAAAGAAAGTTTAGTTCAAAAAATATCTTCCAGGAAACATTTGGCACCATTGCTGTATTTCGAAGATTAAAATCCCAATGAAAGTAATTTATAACTATTGTAATTAATTTTCGTTTCCAGCAATATTATTGGTTTTAAGTTCAGGTTTTTGGGATAAAATAGAAAGTTTAAAAATTGTCACAACAATTTGTGTGTTTGAAGTTTTGAATTTGTTTGTGCATAATATGATTGAAATAACAGTAGTGTGTGGCCCCAAATATTCCTTTCTAGAAAGTTTGAGAAATAATTTCCGATTTTTAAGGGATTCGCTCGTTCATGTAGTCAATAGCGTCTCTTCAAAAAAATAGTTATCCTGTACATTAGTATATTCTGCATAAAGTTCCGAGTACCGTCAGGTTCATATTGACTACCGAGTATTTTTGTATCTTAAGAAAAAAAATTGCCGATGTTTAGGAGTTAAAAACTTGGACACCTGTCCATTTTTTCCCCAAAGTACAGGTTTAAAAAGAGTCGGCAAACCAATTTAAAGGCAAAAAGGGGTTATCTATAAAATGGAGTCAAAATTTTGATATTTTAGTGAGTTTGGAAAATTAAAGTGAAAGTTGGAGTTTTTAACATTTTTTAAGCAGGCTATTCGATAAAACACAGTTTTACTAAACAATTAAGTCAAGATAAATATGGATTTCTTAAATATAAGAACTTAGTTTTCTTAAATATTCTTGGATTAATACTAAGTAAAAAAAATGAAATATTTCCGGATAGTTAATAAAAGGGGTTGGAAGATTTTATCGGAAGAATCGTTACTTATATTCTTCCACAGCTTAAAATAAGAACATTTTATTCATTAAATCTAGAGCACCGGTGTTTTTTTATTTAAAATAAATTTTACAATTTTGAAAGTTATTTATAAAAAAAAGAGTTAAAACTGAATACACTTCAAAACAGTCAATCAGTAATAAATGGAATTTTCGAAGGTAAGTGTGGAGTTTTAGAACTAAATATAAGTTGTGTAAATATTAAGTAAATTTTAAACACTTAAGATAAAACCGGTAGCAAATATTTGAAATACTTTTCCCAATACCGATGTTTACTTTCAGTGGCTTTCATTGATTACATTTTTTAAAGAAGAAAAATATTGTTAGTTTTTAAGTAAACAATTTTGTAGGAAAACGTAAATCCCATATATTTTATTGTCTTATAGCAATACGAATATAAATAAGTAATCATAAAATATAATTACATATTTACTTAACAAGGATGTTTAGAATGTTTTGTTTTTCAACAGTTGTCCGTCAAAGAAAAGTAAGCTAAACAGATTTTTGACGTAAGAAAAACATTATTCCAATTACATTTTTCTCCAAGTAATAAATAAAAACATAAAAGATATAATACATACACGAAGCACACATAAAAAAAACAGAAACTGTTTTTGCCTCAACTTAAATGTGTGTTTAAATATAACATACCTTCTGTTAATGGTACGTTTCCGATTAGTTGGGAAACGTTTCTTTTGTTTATTTTTAAAATAAGAAACTGAATGCCTCTGGCGCCTGCACAAAAATGATTCTATCCCATATCTGTCAACGCGACCCAGAAGAGGGGACGAAGGTTCCAATTATCTTTCCATGGCTTAGTGGTTAAAGCGTGATTTTGTGATAGATGCACTCGTGGCATTGGCACATGGTGTTACTTGCACTCATCGGGAGAGGTTTGTGAGTTGAATTGGGGAAGGGGGAAGAGAGAGAGAGGCTCACCTAGAAGATATGAAATTCAATTCAATTCCAATATTTCTAGGGCCGGGACGGCCTGGTTGGTAAGGTCTTGGACTGGTATCCCTAAGGTTGTGAGTTCGAGCCCTGGCCGCCGAAGACCCCCGTGTACGCTAATGGTGACTGGTGCACGTTAAATTCCGTCGTGGTCACAAAGTCCTCTAAGTTCCCATACCAAATAAATACCTCTGGGGGTGACAAGTCAACTCTAGGGATCCTCTAGTTGGCCTCTGTTTTCTAAAAATTAGATGGATCCACTTACGAGCGGTAGTGCTGTCCTCTATTGAGATCGAGTCTGCTGCCATTTGTGTGTGTTGTGTCTGTCTTACTTGACGAAGGTTTATAAGTGGGTCTCTGACCCCAAGCACAAAAACCCTAATATATGTCTACCAACCAACCAACCAATCAATATTTCTAAATTTTCAGATTAAAACCATAAAATTTTTTGTGTTCTATTTAAAATTGTGTTTCTTTTTGGTAGAGTCAAAACTAAACTTTGGCATTACATTAAAAATTCAAAACCGTCTTTAATACTACAACATCAGAACAAAACGAACTTAGAAAATTCTTTTAATCTCATTCCCTATTCAATGAACAATTAAGCAGGAGATGGTTCAGAAATATCGGTAAGCAAATACCACGCTTTTCAGGAATTTTTCATCTGTAAGCATTTGGCACGTGTGCGAGGGCTTCGACTGCCTCGAAATTGAACCTTCTCAAGTGTGTGGAAGTTCAAATCCCATCTTCTTCCAGTCATCCTGTAAATTGTGTAAATTGGATATGGACTGGAAAATAGTAAAAAAATAAATAATTTTTGAAAGGATCAAAAATGTTTATTTTTTTTACTATTTTCAGTACAGAAAGAAGTTTATAAAGTTCTTGGAAAAGTTACTGAAAATTACATGCATCGTACATTCCCCATGTATTCAGAAACGTTTCTGGATTTTTTTTGCACAGTGTAGCTAAAAGGGGTTCAACAGAGAACACACAAGGAAATATTTACCCAGACTTTTTACTTTTTTCCTTTGTAAATGCCCACATTCTGGAATCTATAGAAAAATACTTGAAAGAAAAACTATTCATGATCGGCTGGATATAAATTGGTTACTTGAATTTTCGCTTTGGGGTATATCCGGCACTAGTTGAAAAAGTTAGGTTAGCTATGAATTTTTCCTTTGAACTATGTTTGAACTTTATAGATTTCTAGCCTCCTTGAGGAGCTTTGACACAGCCTAGTACGCCTTGTTATTTAGAACCAAGGTAAAGCGAAGAGGTAGACATTTGGGCTGGCACCTAGCAGCGATGAAAAAGTCACGCCTAGATGAATAAAAGAAGATACATTTTTCCCTATGCATTTTTTTCTTTTTGAAAACTCGGCAAATTCTCTAGAATTAAGAGTCTTTTTTGTAGCATCATTTATCTCGCTATTAAAGTGGATGTTAATTATGCATTGATTTTTTCGCCTATACTGTTAAAATTTTTGTGCTTGGTTTCACCATGATATTGGTTCGTAGTAGCTGCAACGGCTGTGTGGTTAAATGTTTCACCTTGTTTTTCGGTGTTTGGTTGCACCATTTTTCTTGATTTGGAAACAAAAACCTGAGAAATGGTTCAACCAAATACCAAAAATATGGTTTAACGTTTCACCACACAGCCGTTGCAACTACTAGGAACCATATTTTTGGTGAAACAAAGTGCCTAATTTTTAACAGTGTAGTGTACTCAAGCCACATTGGTACATAAGGGATTTTTTTATCTTTTACAAACTCATACGACATGTTTTTGCATTTTTCTCATTTAAAAAATCTGCAAATCTCACAGGTACTCGAACCCTCGATCTCGGAGATATAAATTAGGCACGCTACCAAATATGCTACTTATATGATTTTCCACATATGTATTATATCCATTACCTTATATGTGCAACATGAACATTTTAGTGCGATTTTTTCAATTTTAAACTTAAAATTCGTTTTGGTTTTCATTTAATCACAAACTCATAAATTCTCGAAAATTTCATATTACATAACAAAATTTACAATATAAAATGCTTGAAAGTAAGTTTTTTATGTGTAGAAGAAGAAAGGATCATTTAGTTTCAAGTTAAAGAACTCAAAGAGGGAAAAAAATGAAATCCTAATATTTCTGGGGTCGATTCGTAAAATATCGGCGAAATCGGTTACCGAATATAAATGAGACTTGCAAGAAAAATGGGTCTGTTGTGGGAGGAATTTTGCAGAAACTGTGTTTACTTTTTAAAATAGGACACGTAATTTAGATAAAATATTGGGGACATAAATAAAGATTTAATAAGTATAGGAAAAACATGTTTTGTATTTGTTTTTTTATTTATGATTTTGACATACATATGTATCCAAATACTATATACATCCGTCGTCTTTTCAGTTATAAAAAATATATCTATTGAATTTCTAAGCCAATCAACCAAAATTAAACGGATGTAAGAGGTTTTCTATAGAACTTAAAATCTTTAAATATAATATAATTTTACTTGGCAGTTCCAAGAAATAGCTTTAAATCTAATATAATTGCAGTTTTTCTACGGTATATTTTCCATTATTTACACATATATTTATGTTTATAGTATACAAAATATACAAAGGGAAACTTAATTTAAATCCGTTGAAAACCATTAGAAACATTAGAGAAACAATAACAATACCGCTGAATAAGTCCGAGCTACTATTAAATTACTAATTGTATTTACTGACTACTAACACGGTTGGCAATTTAAAAGTTCTTTGCGGTATTTGCGATTATATTCAACATTAGATACCGTTTCTAAAAATAAATCTTAATGAGCTAAAGGAGGGTGGAGAAACATGGTGTACCCGCCGTACCTAACGTCCAAATGTTAATAAATGCAATAAATATGTTTTAAAAAATACATTATATTATGATGGAATCCGATGTTATTAGACTTCATCATTTTACTAAGTTTTTATTACTTTAAATAAATTTTAATACATTGGAAATATATATAAGGTTTTATTTGAAATTGCTGCCGGTCATATCTTGCCACATGGTTAGAATCTGAGTATGAGATATATAATTTCTTTTTTTCAATCTCAAAAATGAGAACGTATCCAATTGATCGCATTTTACAACATTGTATTCGAAGCTATTATTTAACGATGATGTTCTGAAAATTAAGAACCCATTTTAATTACGCACTTTTTTATAGCCTATCTAAAAGTTATGTCCTTTATCGCAAGGTAATTCAATATTAAAATTAATATAAATATTAAATTCCAGTGCATAGTTTCGTTGCTTAAACTTAATTAGCACTAGAGCAAAAATATAAAGGTTTTTTTTTAAATCCTTTTTTTTTTGGTATTACAGATTAAATATTGCGTGAAAAATTGGAAATATTAAATGCCATTTCATATATTGATTAATTGAACTAAACCAGAATTAGTCCTTCGCTTGGAGAATAGAAAAAAAATTAAATTTCCATGTATAAAAATTATTCGGTCACGGAAATTCTTTGAAGCTCTCACGCAAGTTTTAATATTGACAAGAAGGCCAGATTGAGTAAAAAACGTGACTGATCACACACTAAAAACTAAACTAAAAATTAAGTGTTATTGTTAAACTTTTAAACAATACAAACTATCAGATGCATGTATTATATAAATACCATGCAATTTAAGCACCCTAGTTAATAATATGCATAAAAATATATTACTATTGAGTTTATATCAATATATCTATGGCGATTTCTTATTGAAATAAATGATTTTCGAATGAATACTGAATTATTGAATCAATAAATAATAAATAATTAAATGGATGATTTTTTATTATTTTTTAAATGTAACCCAGACAAACACACATTAAATTCTCACAATGAGAAGTTAACACAAAACATGTAAATGGAAAAACACACACACAAAATTCCAAAATAATTTCCAAAAAATATATTAATAACTCAGTCTTGGAAAACAGCAAAAATAAGCTCGAAAACCCTTACACTACCTCCTTCAACTATTTTTTCTACTACAACCCCGCAAGCTCCATTTTCCCAGTCATAATTACAGTTAAGAAAATCACATATCGTAGTTTTTCCCCGATATAAAATACTGCGTCCTTCTGCAAATACGAAGAAATATTTTTTCCCTTATTCCCGCAAAGGCGTAGAGTGGAAAAAAAACCTGATAATAAATTTGCATTCTGGTCGGTTGCTTATGAGAAAACTCCAGTCTCAGGTTCTCTCAAAGACTTGATTAGTTTTTGTAAGTTTAATGAGAAAAGTAAACACGAGGTTTCGCGCTTTCTGATTGGTTTTCGAGGAGGCTTGCTTTAATTTAGGTTGCTTTATTTGGTAATAGTTTTTTTTTTAATTTTGAGGTTTTAATATCGAGTGTGATTTATGAAGAAGTTTAATTTGTGTGGTTCATGGATATAAGAAATAAAATATTCTGTTTAAATAAATAGACGTTGAACTTCGCCATGGAATTATTTAGATATAGATAAGAGATTTTTTTAACTCAAAAATGACTATTGACAAACACAATTTGCCACGCAAAAATAACTTTTCTGGTAACTTTTTCTAAATGAACAAGGGCATAAGAGAAAAGAAAACCGTATTACTGAAAAATTCGATGTAGGACAAATTACGTTACCTGAGAAAAAACATTTAAAAACTTAAAATTAACGTTTTTTTTTAACTTTTAACAAAAAACACAGAATGAAAACCTTAAAAAACCTGTTCTAAAGTGATCTTAAAACGTAAATATGTAGACAAATTTTCACAAGTTTAAATGCGTAGTTTCTAATCTTATTCAAACACATCACAAAATAACTTCGCTTTCTATTTTTAAAAGATTATATTTAAAACTATACATATATTTAACAAAATATATTATTTACTCTGAAGCATTGTGAAAAAATTGTCGAACTTATTGCAACACAATGCTTGTTTTAACTATTTAAAAAAAAACCTAAGAAATGTAAAACTTTGATGCAAAATGAATCCGACGCAACTATGGATAGTCAACGTATGTCTTTCTTTTTGATGCGAAAAACCCTAAGTTTTCTTTCACGCGAAATTTCTCCACACGAAAAAGCTTTTAAACGATAAAAATACTTTCTTTACACCGTAAAAGGTTCGAAATTTGATTAAAGTTTTATTTTTCTCCCAAACCATGACAAACTTGGGGCTGATTCAGCACTACTCGTTTCGAATAAATATTGTGTTTAGCCAAGAGAATTCTGGGCCTCAATATATTTGTCCCAAACACAATGCTTCCACACTACGTTAATATCGTGAAAAGTGTAAGCTCTTTTAGAAAATCTCTTTCCGTAACCCACTTTCATAGCCTAAACTGTAAATGCTACAGACAAGTGTGATATGTTAAAAATATCAACGCATTGAAACTAGAAGTCATTGAAAATCTCACGAAAATCCATTTCGAAGTATTTCAATTATTAAAAAACTGGATACATAAAGTTTTGGGATTTATTTCATTAGACAGCTCCCTGACATGACAAACACTGCTGCCTATTCTGTCAGTAAAATGTCTAGTAAATTTATGGAACCCATTACTTAAAATATGTCATGGAGTAGTTATTTGAATGCCTAACATTCTCAATCTTCGTCACGTAGTCATCTGCAGAAGTTTATAAAATCAAAACTTTAATAAACAAGCTGCAAACATTATGTCGCTCAGCTAAAAGTAATTTAAGAAATGTTTTTATTTTTGCGAACTGAAAAATATTTATTTCGCTTATATGGTAATTGAAAGAAGTATTAAAAGTACCATCCCATCCGTACTCTATAATAGAAAAATAGTTGTGTGCAATTTAATTTTAAATTTTAGGCTTAAAAAGGACGATAAAAAGATAGATTTTTAACTGAAGTTCTTTCTGCGTGTATTATATAACAAAATTATAAATTTATTTCTAATTTTTAATATCATAAGTGTGTACTTTATTACATTCTAACTTCAATGACATCCACAATTTCGAAAATACTAAAAATTGCTTTTCAGGCTTGCAAAAATTCAACCAGAATATGAATATTAAAGAAAAATCGTAACTCAATCGAAGCATTCAGAAAACGTTGTCCCATTTCCCTCAAAACTGAGTAAGGTATGCTTTTACAAAAAACATTATATATTGACAACTGTTACAGTTGACAATTCGATATTTTTAACAGGCAACTAAACAAGGAATGCTTATTTTACCTACTTTGTTTTTCATTAAACTAAAAGCACATTTTCCTGAAAAACCACACCCAGAACACGGAATCCATATTTTTTATATGTTGTATACTTTCATTCCATTTTCTCCCGTTCCCAGAAGAATAATTCAATATACACAAACATGTTGCTAAAAGTAGAAAGGAAAACCACGAAAAGTGGAGGTACTTACTCCTTTGTAGTGGGTACGCTTGGAGTGCTCTGCAAATACCTGGAAAGCGGAATTCCCTGTTGGAGACAAAATTTGATTTTGAGGTTTGGGGAAATAACCCGAAGGTAATGTAAGACACAGAAATTGGAAAGAATTTTGCCGGTTGGAATGCCTAAGGTGATGGTAATTCGGAAAATACGAAGGGAATGAAACGGTATGTTATAAGGCCAATATCTCGAAAAGGGAAAAAAGTGTATAGGACGTTCAAAGGAAAAACTTAATACCATTGAAAAAAATTTATTTTTCTAAAAAACTTTTTTTTGATACTTTAACGATGTTTTACTGATTTTTTTATTGAATGATTTTTATAGAATGATAAATGCTTAACTGCTTCGTGCTTTACTGATAAACTTTTTTTGATCACAAGTTCACCAAAAAGATACTTATTTAATAAAGCTTTTATTGCTGTACTTTAAAATATAATAAAATTATTCAAATTAAAAATGTACTGTCTCAAATTAACTGTTGTGCTAATTTACACAAAATTTCTATACAAAAGTACAAATATCACTTGTTAAAACATCATTATTTTAAACGAACCCAGATATTAAAAATTGTTTGAAAATGTCTTAAATGCAATAATTTTGTAATATAATATATTTGTATCCAGATTTAATGGTCTGTTCACCAATTAACATAATGTTGTAACCCCTTAAGTACAAAATGACGAATATAACAACTAAACCACTCGAGATTAAATGGCTTAATGCACTAAGCCAACGCTAAGGCTAAAGTGAACAGCTTCAGCTAAATGTCCAGCAAACACCAGATCACATACACTAAGTTCCATTATGTGATTAAAGTTGGACTACAAATACAGTGCGTTTGGGATTTGTACGTTGGAATGGCTTCAGCATCAATCATTAACAGAACAGCGTCATTATGTTTCGCCAGGCAAACATGCAGTAGACAGAATAGTTAATTCTATAGTGGGAATGTGTTAATTACTCGAATTGAACATTGCTTGCTTATCAATTGGAATAGCAACGTTGGGAAGTAAAATGATTCTACTGTTAAGAAATAAAATTGTTCTTAGACTCAAAATCATAATTAAATATTTATTATTTAGTAAAATTAAAGGTAATGAAGTAATGCTATAGGGGAAACTGGGGCAAGTTTTCCCAATGGAGCATATTTCCAACCAACTTGATTTTATAATTTGATCGCTAAATGACGGCCAGCGATTGAACAGGCCTAAGTAACAACCTAGTGTACACCATCTGAATAAACAATTAATTTGGTATAAGCTGTCATGTTGTCGAAACGCCAGATATTTTAATTTTTTCAACTATGAGTATGGATAACTTTCGGTTCATTATAAAAATTATTACGTTATTTAAAACTTAAATTTACTCACTAGCATTGAATTTTCAGTTTGTTGTATGTGCTGAAGGTGGATTTATTCTTTAATATAGCTATGAAATTATTTTGCAAATCCAAAAAAAATTGCATCGGCCTCAATGTTATTGACTCACAGTATAAAATGTACAGTTATTGTGCTATAAATATAGCCAATCAAACCATAAATAGAATTTTCAATTTTAAAATGTGATGTTACTGGTTTGAAATCATTCTCAAATAGGAAAAGAAGACGGATAGTAACTCGTACAAGTTTGAAGTAACAAATGTTGCACTGGTTATTTGTAAGGTTTGTGTTGTGATGTCGGAAAAACTCTCTAGACTCTTTGATTGATTTTAGGTTTTTCCTGAAATAGATAGAATTAAAATATATATACGCGACTAAATAAAAAGCTGGAAATTCATCATATATTTTCTGTTCTGTTATGAAGTTAAATGAAAAAGACAAATTTTATTATTTGCTTCTTCAAGAAATTTCGTTCTTATAAAGCTGACATAAAAAAAACTTTGAAAATTCAATTTGTCATCTGCTATAAAAGAAATTTAATCAGTAACTTGTATGAAGAGCAAATACAAGTAAGAGCAATACAATAAATCTTTTTCAAACTTTTCAGACCAAAGCTGCCTTATGGTTAACAACGAAATCTATTCTACAGTAATGTCTATATATAATTTTGGAACTGCCTCATAGACAAATCAAGTTTGGCCGACTTTTGGACTGATTGAAATTCCATAAAACTCTAGCTGTCGATGGCAGAAAAACCAAAACCGTTCATTGAATACTAAGCTTCTAAACAGCTGAAACGACAATTTTCCCAGTAAAAAGACAACAGTTTCGACTTACAACAACAAAAAGAGGAAAACTACAGTTGAAGAGCTTAGTGATAAAACCTGCTAAGTGACATTTTTGAAAAAAATTGAGTTTTTTGTGTCAATGAGCAAGTTATTCCCTCCTTTATAAAAATAATTAGATTCCACATTTTAAAACCTTTAAGTTAAGTATATTTTTAGCGTTTGTAAGTTGCCGTTTTTATTGTATCTAAGTGCAAACGAAAAAATTTAAAGCTCTTTTTCTCGTTTTCACCTTTTTGTCACTTAGCACGTTCTTCCACTAAGCACTTCAATTGACAAAATTTTACCGAGCGACATAAAAGAGTGTGGGTAGGGAACAGGGGTTCTTGTCAACCCTCAAGTTTTTGTAGCACAACAGATGATTTTGACAAGTTTAAATGAACCAGTCAAGCTCTTCAAAATATTTTGTGGGCAGATCCGTTTTTGAAATAGATTTAATAACTTTGTAAAGCAATGGCAAACGATGTTTCGACATAGTTTAAAGTTTGTTGAGTTGCGCATACAATGAGGTAAGTTTGTTTCATGAAGGTCAAAATTTAATTTGTTTTAAGACATTTTCTGCATTAAAAGTAATTGAAGTACTTTTAGGGAAAATATAATCATTAAATTGAATTTTAAATTAAAGTGGCCTTAAATTTGAATTTTTAGATTGAAAAAGATTAAAAAACTTTGTAAAGTAATAGCAAGAGATGTTTGTACATATTTTAAAGTTTGTCAATTTGAGCATACAATGTGGTAGTGTGTTTGATAAAGGCCAATTATTCATATGTTTAAAGATAGTTTATGAATAAAAAGTAAATGAGGTATTTGATTTGAAGTGAAAATCGCAATTATAAATAAATTGCAATTAGTCTTATTCTCTAAACTTGCACACAGGTTTTTGGTACCATGAATGCACAAACAAACTCTTCGAAAATAATTACAATGATGTTCTCATTTTATTATGAGAACATTATTCACGAAAATAAATGAATTCTCAAATGAATGAAACCTCAAATTTGAAAAGTCTTAAATATGAAACTATCAAAAATAATTACGAGGATCTTCTCATTTTCTAGTGAGAACAATATTTCCAAAAACAAGTTCTCTCTGAAGTTTCAAATTAGAGATAATGTTGTTATAACTTAACAATTTCAACTAAAATAAAATCCATAAATCTGGAGTAACGTTACGCCATTTTTTCAATTTACATTCAAATATTCCATTTCAATTATGTATTTACTTTGCGTTTAAATAAATTCTAATACAACTGCGAAAATTTAAAAAAAGCACTATTCCTTTTAAAAGTTGCTTCATTAAGTGGTGCTTTTTTTCTGAAGCTGTATAAAGGAATCAATTTGAGCATAAACTAAATACCCGGAAAACCATTGCTGAAGTTCCTGAAATAGCAAATTCAAACTTAAATCGTGCACAGAATTGACTCCTTTTAATGTCCATGTTTTTACAAATGACAATCTCATTGCATATTCACTACCTGATAAAACACTCATTTATTCTTGTCTTCTGATTTCGTAATTAAACTAAAATAAAGCTCATCCACAAGATTTGACTCTAAATATTCAACGGGCGTGTATTTAAACACATCGAAGATATTCAAATCCATGCATTCGTCCGAGGAATCGGTTTAATTCAAAGGTACGTTTCAGAATGACATAAAAATGGAAATAAATCCGTAAATAGCATACTCATTTTTTATCGTGCATTTTATTTGAAGAATTAAAGTTGAAGTTTTGTTGGATAACTTCACTCTATTATGAAGTTTAAAATGATTGTCTGTCATTGTGCTCCTAAAACGTTAACAATACCATAGTTTTTTCCCTCCAATGGGGCTGTAATATTGGCGGGAAAGCATTTGCAGACTCGGCATATTCCCCAGAACTGATAGCCATTAACATTCTTATTAGCTATCAGTGGCCTAATGGCCTTATTCGTTTAATTTAAACCTATTGCATAAAATAAAAGGCATTAATTATTTCTTTTATATACGAGATTAAAAACAAGCACAAATTTCCCCTACATATTTTCTTTCCTCAAATGACTACATGCAAGGAAAAACAAGTTTTACAGATAGCTCCTGCTGTTTATAAGTGATGGGTTAAAACGAAAACGTATATTAGTTTTAATCAGCCAACAAAAAATATGTCTTTATACATTCAAATATAAATTTATAATTCTATAGTTAATGTATCACTCGGGAAAATTTGATATATCACTTTATACTAAAAAGTGTCAGCCAGAAGTGTTACTATTAAAGGCACTACCAAATTATTACTACCAAAGACAGTGATTTAAAATTTTGAAATGCATGAGGGGTAAATTTATTCGTCGAAAAAAATATTTGTTCAAAACAATACTTTTTTTTTATTCCGTTTGAAATATTGTATTTTTTTTAAAAAACTTGCATGATATTATTATATACGAATTTTCTTATTGAAAAAGTTTATAGCATTTCTTATTAGAAATACGCTGGGGCACCATTTTGTAGAATTTGAAAACTGCCCTTTGTCTAACCATTCTGTAAAATATTCCTGTTTTAACATTTTACGGTTACTTTTTACCTCACAGTTTTGTAATGTGTGTTAACACATTACAACATTAAAAATTGATGTTTCTCGACGTACAAAATTACATGAAAAATTTACTTCAATAGCGTTTAAACAAAGAAGATGGGTACCATACAATCAATGAAAGTAAAGCAAATGGTTTTTAACAAAACCACACTATAAATTTTAACATCACATATAGTTGACAGCACAACTCCCGTGGGCAGGTAAACTGCAATAAGTAGCCTAATGACTAGAACCATTCTTGCAAGCACTCAATTGAGAGAATAACCGAAATAAGAAAACACTAATTTTTTAGGGCAAAAATAGTTCAATTCATTGTTGTGGTTCTGCAGTTTACTCGCCCACGGCAGACAAGGTGATGACGACATTTTTACCATCTGACTGTGATAGTATATTAAATAAAATTTTCAGTGGAAACATTAAAACAATAGAAAATAAGCTAAAAGCCGAGACGATTATTGTAAAATTTAAAATGCATTAACTATTTTCTTGGTACTAAACCCCCTTTAGATTTTACGTTAAACGACTCAGTTTATTTTCTATTATTTTGATGTTTACGCTGCAAAAAAAAATCCCTCAACGTTAAAATAATAGTAAATAAAGCAGATCATTGAGTTGAAGCAGATATGAATAAAGGTATATATTCTTATCGTCGTGAAAACTATTTGGACATTTACCGATTATAATTTTACCAAAAAATTTATAAGTGACTTCTAAAAAGTCTAAATATTAGTTAAGTGTTATACAGATTTATTTTTAGGTTGACCTTTTCATTAATGCCTTGAAAATCAAAAATACAAATGTCAAAATTTTACTTTTCAAACTTGCCCTTAACTATAAGCATTTAAAAAAAGTTTGAGTGATTAATTTACGGCTTCATCAGCCAATCAATTTAATTCTATACTCAAACATAAAACTAGTTCAAAAAAGAACTTTCCCAAGATACGTCCCCAGAAACTCCTATTAACTCCAAGGAATATGTTTGAAGAACTTCTATCTTCAAGTGCCGGGAAATGCAATTAAAAATCACCAGTTAATTAGTGAGCGCAAACATTTCAATAATTTTTCAAACTCTTCCGCTGCTTGAAATTCAATCTGCAAAAGCAGGTAAGTTTGAAAATCAGAATTTGAATGTATGGAGCAAAATAATTATAATTTTAGCTCGTAGAATTCTTTAAATATACTTTCTTTTTTGAAAGCAGAGTTTAGCTTTCTCATTACAGTTTATGTAAAATTTCTTTACCGTGTTTCAGTCGCATAAATTATCAATTAATGGATCTTAAGCAATAAGAAACTTCAAAAAGTTATTAAATGCAATAATAATTTGAGGACAAAAAGAAGTTCAAATCTTGTCCGAAATTGATTTCTTAGTATATTTCAAATTATACCTGTTTGCTTCTGATGCGATATAATTATCAGAAGCAAACCGAAATTTTTTAAATTTTTTAAATATCAAGAAAAGCCATCCTTTTTTATATTTAAGATTATCACAGAATAAACTTAAGTGTGGTACATTGCCACACTAGCGGCTAAATTACCAAAGTTTAAATTTTTTTTTAAATTGAAAATATATATCAAATAACAAAACATACATTTATACTTATATCTAATAATAAAACATATTTGTATCGGATCTAGATATCAAATCGGTATAAATAAAGACTTATCGGTATAAATCGGTATAAATAAAGACTTATCGGTATAAATCGGTATAAATAAAGACTATGTAAGAGAAGGGATTTCTTTTAAGTCTATTAGATTGCGGAATAATCTATGATAAATTAATTAATTATTATTTTTATTATTTAAGAAACATAGTCTTGCAGAGCTTTCTTTTTTTCAAAAACGTATGTGTCCTGAATAATTTACCAACTATATCCTCGCTCTTACGTATACAACAATAATGAAAACTCTCTAGGCAAGAAGGTAGAAACAATTCTCAATACAATGTATCTATCCCAAAACAAACAACAATAGAAGAGAGCACGTTCTTGCATGCAAAACCCACCAGAGGGCGCATAAAACTACGATTACGAGTTTCTTTAACTGCACCCCAAAGAGCTATTCCAGGAACGAAGAAAGCCGATGACTGCAGTTGGTTTATTTGGTAATGGCGAGTTACAATAAACCACGATGTTTGCAGGGAATAAGGAGGAAATTGCATCTTCTTACGTCTTTCCTACCTGTTTTTGCGCTTGAATGTTAATTGGGCTTGGGAAAGAACTGAAAGGTGACATTTTTGAAGAAAAGAGTTTTTATGTCAATGTAAATGCTCATCGCATTTAAGGAAACAGATGTCATTTTTATTTAAAGTTAGATATTTTTGACGTATTGAAATTCATTTAACAGTGCTAAGTGCAAAGAAAAAACTTAAACGCTCTTTCTCGTTTTCCTTTTTGTCACTTAGACGTTCTTCACTAAGTTTAATTTGCGTCGGAAAAAATAGTACTGTAGGTGCAAATTGGTAGTTAAGATAAAGGAGTGTTAAGTGTTTTATGTAAATGCTCGATCGCATTATGGAAGCCTGATGTAGAATTTTTATTTTAAAGTTTCGAATCTTATTGACGTAATTATTTTGTAATATTAGTTAAGAGGCATTTCTCATTGGGAAGGTAAAGTTTACCAACACTTATCATCGTCCCAAAGCCCCTACGTCTTTTTACCTTTTATAAACTGAATTAAGATTTAATTTTAATTATTTGTTGTTGCCTTTT
This sequence comes from Oedothorax gibbosus, assembly GCA_019343175.1. Lineage (NCBI taxonomy): Eukaryota > Metazoa > Arthropoda > Arachnida > Araneae > Linyphiidae > Oedothorax > Oedothorax gibbosus. Next base: position 34,527,128 of record CM033280.1, on the reverse strand, counting down.
TAAAAGTTACCTGTTCAATTAATAATAATAATAATAATAAATTACAGTAAAAAATAGTTGGAACATTAAAAACTCTTTATGATAAATTTATATTCGATTTTCCTCCATTCCATTTATAATTTTAACTTAATTATACTGACCAGCAACAAAGTTTTGTTGAATGAATATGATTTACCACTTTAGTCTTTAATGCTTTGAAACAGAATACTGCATTAATAAAATACACACTACCATCTATTTCCCCCCTTTTAAATGGAACTTATAAGTACCATCAGGGAATAACTATTGGGCTCAGATAATTGAAGTTAAAGAGATTTTCTTCACTTTTGTAGACTGTGCTAAAACCCTTCAATTCAATGAACAAGTTCCACCTTTCTCCCATTTTTACCCCAAATGAATTACAGTTCATTTTACTTAAACACTTAAGCAAGAAAAGTTTTCACAAAAAAATCAAGAATTATTAATTGTAGAAAAAAATAATATTCTTATAAAAATTTTTTATATTTCGTATTTTTTGACGGCATATTAAAACATCTCCAAATTCGTATTTAGCCAAAAACTTAATGTCAAAATACATTATAATTACTAAAGTTAGCAGCTGAGAAGAGTTTAAGTAAAATAATTTGTCTAACAACTATTAAAACATATAATTTGCTAAAATCTGCTACAAAAATAGATTGCTAACTTCAAAGCAGGTAAATCCCCCCCCCCCCCTCTTCCCGCCATAATTAAACAACAAGTTCTTTTCAAATAAAAGTCAGCTCCAGATTCCTCTCCCCTTCTGATTTCAGCAATAATCAACGCTCATCCACAAATGATCATTTCTCCATTGCCAGAATCGCCGGGAAAGATTTCCAGAGGAACCGGATCGATTCGGTTAAAGGGGGGGGGGGAGGAATCGATTGCTTCCCCCCCTTCGCACCTGCTGGATTCTCGTCTGCAAACAGGTGAGACTGGAATGACTTTTGCATAGGTATTTTGTTTAAAGGGTTTTGAGGGATAGTATAAGAAGATAGAAGGGATTTGAAGATGTATACGATGGGATTTGACTTTTAGTTTTTATCCTTATCAAATATTTGTTCTATGTTATGAAATAAATAATTGTGTATGTAATAAAAATATGCTTAAGCCCTAAACCTCCAACTTTTTCACAACCATTTAAAAAAATATTAGGGTTGCAATATCAAATTATTATTTTTTTGTATTAGTCAAGCTTCAATTATGACTAGTAAGTTATTTATAGTTATTATATCGAGAGAAAGGAGTTTCTCATACAATGGAACACCTTCTTTTAAACTAAAACTTTCGTTGATAATGTTGTTGTGTTTGTACTCCACCTAATTTATAAGGGCGAATAGATATTTAGCAGCCAATTTTATAAAATAGTTAGAAAACCGGCGACGATTAAAAAAATTCCGATCATAAGATCTCAGCAACTAATCCCCATAAGGAAAAAATATATTTATTAATTATAAAAATGTTATGCAAGTTTGATTTGCGGATTAAAAATAAACAAATTGCTAACAATAGAGATCTGTAAAACTAGTTTTTTCTTGAATGAAGTCTTACGTCAGTGATGCAAATACTTAGGGGAAATCTTCTTTTGTTTAGAAAGGATTTACTAGGAAGGAAAAAAACTAAGCTCTTAAAAGTTTTATAAAATAATCTACAGCATTTTAATCAAATAAATCATACTTTTAAAAATTCTAAAATACCATTGTGATTTTTAACCTTTACATATAGTTATACAAATTGTTTGCCTTAAACCATTGTTTGTTAAATTTTTAGCCTACTTTTCTTTTTTTAATTCGAAAGAATTAAAACAAGAAGTTCATAAAGAACTAAAATAGCCTACTTTCCTGTTACTTAAATACTTACTGAAGTTCTAATCGGGAAAAAAAAACTAGGTTCCTAAAGTAAATATCATCAACAGCCGTTTCTACACTAGATTTATACACATTAGAAAAAAAAATCGAAACACAGCACCCAGCTATAATTTAAACTTCTAAAAGCCAAAATCAACTATTTTCCTTAATATTCGTTCGCAAATTAATTAAATATTATTTATCATCTGCTCGTGATTTATTTGTAGTTCGAAGAATAAATATTTATTAATAACAAAAGTAATGAAACTACTCCGAACTGCATTAAAAAACAAGAAATGTAAATTAAAACTAAGCATAATTGGCATGCAAAAGTATGCCTTGCCGCTTTCTTGGTAGATAATTAATGAATAATCAAAGAATCAAATTGTTCTACATTTTATGACGTCATTCCAAACTGATTCATGAAAATATTATTTTGCTTCAAATATGTTTAAATAAAGTTTCTCATGCCATTGTTGATTTGGCAACAGTGATTTAAATGACTCAAAATTGAATTTCAATGCTAATTCAATGGGAAATTCGCCGACAGATAGTAGATTTATGTCCGTCCGGACGTACAGACAGACGCACAAAAAGTATGAAAGTTGGGTATCTGAGGTCATAGCTTTCTAACAAAAAAAGAATTTTTAAGATCCGATGATTAGAACCGATTTTGGAAGGGGGGTACAGACAGACAAACGGACAGACAGGCGGACAGACATACGAACAGACAGACATACGAACAGACAGACAGATGGACAGACAGATGGACATCAACCGCATTTCAATACCTACAGTGATTTAAATGACTCAAAATTGAATTTCAATGCTAATTCAATGGGAAATTCGCCGACAGATAGTAGATTTATGTCCGTCCGGACGTACAGTCAGACGGACAAAAAGTATGAAAGTTGGGTATCTGAGGTCATAGCTTTCTAACAAAAAAAGAATTTTTAAGATCCGATGATTAGAACCGATTTTGGAAGGGGGGTACAGACAGACAGACAAACGGACAGACAGGCGGACAGACATACGAACAGACAGACATACGAACAGACAGACAGATGGACAGACAGATGGACATCAACCGCATTTCAATACCTACAGTGATTTAAATGACTCAAAATTGAATTTCAATGCTAATTCAATGGGAAATTCGCCGACAGATAGTAGATTTATGTCCGTCCGGACGTACAGACAGACGGACAAAAAGTATGAAAGTTGGGTATCTGAGGTCATAGCTTTCTAACAAAAAAAGAATTTTTAAGATCCGATGATTAGAACCGATTTTGGAAGGGGGGTACAGACAGACAGACAAACGGACAGACAGGCGGACAGACAGACGGACAGACATACGAACAGACAGACATACGAACAGACAGACAGATGGACAGACAGACAGATGGACATCAACCGCATTTCAATACCTACAGTGATTTAAATAACTCAAAATTGAATTTCAATGCTAATTCAATGGGAAATTCGCCGACAGATAGTAGATTTATGTCCGTCCGGACGTACAGACAGACGGACAAAAAGTATGAAAGTTGGGTATCTGAGGTCATAGCTTTCTAACAAAAAAGAATTTTTAAGATCCGATGATTAGAACCGATTTTGGAAGGGGGGTACGGACGGACAGACGGACAGACGGACAGACAGACAGACAGACAGACGGACAGACGGACATCGACCGCATGTCAATACCTACTTTTTCATTTTTTTAATTCTTTCGAATTAAAAAAAGAAAAGTAGGCTAAAAATGAAAAAGTAGGTATTGACATGCGGTCGATGTCCGTCTGTCCGTCTGTCCGTCCGTACCCCCCTTCCAAAATCGGTTCTAATCATCGGATCTTAAAAATTCTTTTTTTGTTAGAAAGCTATGACCTCAGATACCCAACTTTCATACTTTTTGTCCGTCTGTCTGTACGTCCGGACGGACATAAATCTACTATCTGTCGGCGAATTTCCCATTGAATTAGCATTGATATTCAATTTTGAGTCATTTAAATCACTGTAGGTATTGAAATGCGGTTGATGTCCAACTGTATGTCTGTCCATCTGTCTGTCTGTTCGTATGTCTGTCTGTTCGTATGTATGTCCGTCTGTCTGTCCGCCTGTCCGTCCGTTTGTCTGTCTGTACCCCCCCTTCCAAAATCGGTTCTAATCATCGGACCTTAAAAATTCTTTTTTTGTTAGAAAGCTATGACCTCAGATACCCAACTTTCATACTTTTTGTCCGTCTGTCTGTACGTCCGGACGGACATAAATCTACTATCTGTCGGCGAATTTCCCATTGAATTAGCATTGATATTCAATTTTGAGTCATTTAAATCACTGTAGGTATTGAAATGCGGTTGATGTCCAACTGTATGTCTGTCCATCTGTCTGTCTGTTCGTATGTCTGTCTGTTCGTATGTATGTCCGTCTGTCTGTCCGCCTGTCTGTCCGTTTGTCTGTCTGTACCCCCCCTTCCAAAATCGGTTCTAATCATCGGACCTTAAAAATTCTTTTTTTGTTAGAAAGCTATGACCTCAGATACCCAACTTTCATACTTTTTGTCCGTCTGTCTGTACGTCCGGACGGACATAAATCTACTATCTGTCGGCGAATTTCCCATTGAATTAGCATTGATATTAAATTTTAAGTCTGTTAAAAAAATAGGGGAAACCCAACATACAACATAACAATATTTGAACACTATTGTCTTATTCCATGTAACTGTAGTGTAAGTAACAATTTAAGAGGAACTTATAATCTTTTTATATTTGTAAAATAAATAAAAATAATAATAATAATAAACTAAATAAATAAAGTTACATTATTTTGTTTTAATAAGTGTAGATCAGCTATTTTGTTAATATATTTTCACTGAATGTTGAAAGTTGTAGTTACAATCGCTTTTTACACATGTGACTTAAACTAAACTACAGAAAGGATAATTTTGCATGGAATTAACCTATTATTCTAAACAAAATATTTTAAGAATAAAAACATACGTCGATGTTGGAAATCATATTCACTTTATTTTATTTCGAAACGTGCCGTTGCATCAAACCGATTTTTAGAATGGATGTATTTACTTGAATATACCACATTGCACAAATAAGCATGCCCATTGAATATATATTGTCGATTCTCTCTTGAATGATTCCGTTTGCACAGTACTTGAGAAATCCGCTTGCATAATTACAGAGAAGCATTTACTATAAGTTTAATATGCAATGAGGTTGCGATTATACGAAAGATCTCAAATAAATTACCGCTGGATAAGTTGACGATTTTCAAACAGTTATATCAGAAATTAATACATAATTGGGTATTCCATTATACAGTTTGTTGCTCAACTTATTCCCATTAAACACTGATATTTATTTAAGCATTAACTTTTTAATAAGGTTAACTGGTTATTATACACTTATTTTTATTCAAATGTAATTTATGACACTTTTGACATTTTTTGGGGTAATTCTGAAAACAAAAAAAATTAAAAGATACAATGTATCCATGAACTAGGAACCATAAAATTAGCACACAAAAAATTCCAATAACTTACCGTGCTATCGCTTCTTGAACAAGTAAATGGACCTGCCTCGTTTAATATGATCCTGCAAAATAATAAAAAGAAAATTTCAAGTAACTAATCATTTGAAATGAAAACGAAATATCGACTGTCTGCAAATTCAACAGAAAATTGGATAACCAATAATTTTACCAAAGGTTGAGTCAATTTATTGGGTGAAAAAAAATTGCAAAATCAATCAATGAAAAAGAAAGACTTGTTTTTGTTGACTTTTTGCTACTATCAACGTAAAAAATTTCGTACTTAAAGACAAGATATATGTGTTTTATTCAATTTATTATCGGAAACATACATTAGAGCATATGACTACAATGACTTATATAGGTGCATACTTAGAAAAAATGCCTAACTATTCAACATAACCAATTTCTTAAACCCCACAAAAACTTAACATCAATATCGCATAACTAAGTTAGTCAGATATAGTTATATATGACCGGTTTAGGATTTCAAATACCCAGCTCACCTTTACTAAGAATTACATCACTAAGAATTCTATGGATCATTAACCCAACGCCGTTTAACAAATTAGATGACAACATTTGTGTCCAAAAGCTCGTCCAAAAGCAACATTTGTGTCCAACGCATGCCCAAAGTTGAGTGGATTATGTTAATTAAGAATTGCTACTTACGTTTGCACCGGTTACGGTGATGTACTTGAATGTTTGAGGCCTAAAATCTTTCAATCGGAAGATTAAGTTCTTGATTTCTGTTGAATGCATTAACTCATTAAAGACATTGGTGAAAAAATTTGTCACGCGTAAATAAGCTTTCGGTTTCAGTTTATTCAAATTAATAAAATTTATACAAATGAATTCCATGGTATTTAAAAAATTATGTAGGGCAAATTAAGTTACCTTAAAAAGGAATTATAAAAACTTGGTATACATAAATGTTTCGTTAATGCGTGAAAATCACAAACTTGAAAAACATTGGCTGCTTTGAGGAATATAGAATGGGATTAGGTGGAGTCTTTTAGTTATTTTAGCTTCCACACTACGTTTATAACTTAAAAAGTGGAAGGTTTTATAATCGTTCAGTCCGTCTGTCTGTCCGTCAACCACTTTCACAGAAAGAACCAAAAGTCCCACAGACAAGTGAGATACGTCATTTTTTAGCAAAAAATCAGATTAGGCTACATTCCAAATTTCATTAAAAATTTTTAATTAGAAGTTTATTTAAAATTTAAATAACTAAAAATTTAATCTAAATTGAAATAACATGCAAATTCCATTTTTATTCAATATTTCACTGTTGCCATCCACAAGTCCCACAGACAAGTGGAATGCGTCATTTTGAAGCAAAAAATCAGATTAGGCTACGTTCCAAATTTCATCAAAATATTTAAATTAGAAGTTTATTTAAAATTTAAATAACTAAAAATTTAATCTACATTGAAATAACATGCAAATTCCATTTTTATTCAATGTTTTCACTGTTTCCATTTCGTTAAACGTACGAGAAACTTTATTTGAAATAAAAAATAATTTTTTTTGAAAGAATATTTATTTATGTGATATATAATTTAGTTTGGATTATTGTAATATCACAATGGAGTTGTTTTGATGATTCATTATATATGTATGAAGAAAGATGCATAGAGAATTCTAACTTGGCATAAAAAAAATATACAAAGTTTCGCTTTTATGTTTAAAGCATCAATTGTACTAATTATATATTTTTTGAACTGTAAATTAATTTAACAAACTATAAATAAGTGAATTTTCGAAAGAAATGTAAATGGGAAATCGTGGCGACACACAGATATTTATTAAAAAAGATTACATCATTATTCTTCGAACTTCAAACAAATTTAGCAAACGATAAAGTCTAGAATTATTAAATCTGAGAAAGAAGATTAATGAAAATAGTTAATTTTGGCGTATAAAACTTTGAATTACAAATAGCTAAAGGCCCTGTTTTTATTAGAATTAAATCACCTTTGCCATTCGCAACAATCGCTCGAGAAATTTGAATTCTTTTATACAATAAATTGAAATAAATTAATTTTTGCAACATCGATCAGTTTGAAATGACGTCAAATATATTTCACTACGGATTCTTTGTATGTTGATATGAAATTTTTTCATTCTATTTAAAAGCGAGGAATATTACATATTTATTCTTTGAAATATAAATTAATTTTTGCAAACGATAAGTAATAATTATTGAATTTTCGAAATAAAATAAATGAAACTAGCCAAATTTAGCGTGTAAATGTTTAATATAGAATTAATGTTGTGTTTGGCGCGTTTTTTTCCTGTTAAACACATATGTGTGGAAGCGGGTTAAGTGACAGATTCTGTTACAAACCTACTTGTTTTCTTTAATTTTTTGTTGTTGATCGTATTGGTTAGATAATAATATAATTTGTAAATATTAAGTTACAGACTCTTACTGAGTACGATAAACAAAGTAATACAATCTATAAAATGTCTAATATAGAATTAAAATATAGAATTAATAATAAAATTAATAATAAAATTAATAATTAAATTAATAATAAAATTAATAATAAAATTAATAATGAAATTAATAATAAAATTAATAATAAAATTAATAATGAAATTAATAATAAAATTAATAATAAAATTAATAATAAATTAATAAAAATTAATAATAAATTAATAAAAATTAGTAATAAAATTAGTAATAAAATTAATAATAAAATTAATAATAAAATTAATATAATAAATTTAATTTAATAAGTATTTTAATAGAAATGAATAGACTAGAAGAAAAACCATAAAACCACAAAACATAATTATTAAACAAACGTATTATACTATTGGTCTTTGAACAAATAAAAATTTGAATATAGAGGGTGGTTATAAAATAACGTCGCTATTCGGAGAGGTCTGTAGCTTGAACGAATAATCCGAATGCAACAAACTTCGAGACACTTACTAATTCTATTCGCCTATTTCTAGCCTCCTTTAGGAGCTTTAACACAGCCAATTACGCCTCGTAATTTAGAATCCTGGTCAAGTGACGAGGTGGGTTTTTTTTATGATTGCATTCTTTTTCTCCCTTCTTGATTAGTAAGTGTCTCGAAGTTTGTTGCATTCGGATTATTCGTTCAAGCTACAGACATCTCCGAATAGCGAGCGTTATTTTATAACCACCCGGTATTTGTAATTGAAACATTTTTGAACAATAACTACCCATTAAAATGCTAAACACCCTTAAGATAATATTTCATCTTTATCACAAAAATAAGTATATTATTAATTATGTTTTACGATTAAACCAAAATAATAAATATTCTTATTTTATATAACAAGATTGATTGAAAAAAGGTATTTTAATCAAAATAAAGAAACCGAGGATAAGTTTTCATTATCTAGTTTGTGATTGAATTGCATTTTAAAGATCATATAAAATGGGTAGTATAAAGTGTTGTTAAGAGATTTACAATAAAAAATAACTACATTTTAAATATTTAATATTATTTAATAGCTAATCCGTTCAAAAATGAAAGAATTTCGTTAATCTCCAATATTTAAAAATGTTATTTCGAAGATTTCAAAAAATTTCTTATGTAATGATACTTAATTAAATATTTATTTTAACTCTTCAATCTACAGTTAAACAAACACAAAAACTATTCAAAGCAAAATATATTTTATTTTAAATTGTTTAAATTTCGATAAAATAACAATTAAAAATATAGGAAAGCCGCACTGAACCGCTTTGACTGGGTTTCAACGATTGCGGCCTCATGCGCCTATAAAGAAGTGACGAGTCTCAAGGTAAGGCCAAGGCGATTGGATTACACTAAAAATACTTTTTCCCTGTAAAAACAATCGGTAAAATTTCAGCACGTTTTGGGTTTATATTTTACATAGCAGTATTGTAATATTCGTTTTACAGCAAAGTGATGTTTTCTTGACGTACATTCGCAATCATTATTGCCTTTAAAATGAAATTAAAACACACAAGTACAATTTCCCCCTACATATTTGCTTCACTCACACATGACTTCATGCAAGGATAAACACGTTTTACAGAGAATTCCTGTTGTTCATGCATAACGGGTTTAAATGAATATATAAATATCTTTATTTTATTGTAAAAAAATTCTGTAAGATTTCGGCACGTTTTACGTTTATTTTTGAAATAGCATGTTGTAATATTTGTTTCACATCGAAGTGATGTTATTTTGAGTACAGACTCACCATGACTCCAATAGTGTTTAAACAGAAAAAAATAGGTTCATGCAATCACTTCCAGTGAAGCAAACGCCGGTACCACAAAATAAATTTTGCATCACATGTAAATTAACAGCACATAGTGATGGCAGTAATTTTAAAATCGCATTTGATGGCAAATTCGAGGGATATCTTTAACAGTTTACCAAAAATATGTTTCAAAAGTGGTAAAGCCAGAGATGTTTTCTATTTAAGCATATATTTAAAATTTGAAATACCAAAATGGACGCGCCAACCAATTAACATAATAAGTTTACGTAGAGTGCGAGGCAAGGTTTTTGAAGGTTATGCTTTAAAAAGAAATACACATTTAAAGAGGTTTGGAACACAAAATATTTGTTAAAAATATTTTCCTAAAAGTAATTCAATCATTTCAAAATTTTACATAAAAAATTATATTTCTATCTGAAGTAGAACATGAAATATATAGTTTCTTGTTTCATTACATATGTGTGATCCGCGAGCCACACTTAGCTTACATGGCAGCCACAAAAACAAGTAGGTATGTTTAAATCTATCTATAGAAAAAGTTGCACTTACTAAGATTAAGTTTGTGAGTCACATGAACTTAAAGATCGTACATAATACTCTCCAGTAGATTTTATATAGACATTTTTATACTATAGTCTAGACATTTTATGTACTTACTGAACTTTAAGCTGCTTTTCTCCTTGATCGTTGTTTGATGTTTTTTTTTTTTACTTTTAATGAATACAACTCAAAATATAATTCTTATAGAGTGTTTAAATATTTTCAACATATGTTTCCAACCATAACTACATTTCTTTAATTTGTCTTTGAGAATTATAGTTATTGTTTATTTTTCATTGAATTCTTTTTGTCTAGCATAGTACGAGTTTTATGTAAATTCTGCACAAAATAATTTATTTTATGTTCTCAATTAAATGAAACACTACAAAAAAAAATTATGAAATGAACTATAAAAAAACACGTTTTTAAAAATAAAGTGTTTTGAAAGCTAAATTTTAAAGTTATATAAAATTTCACAAACATCAAACTTTCCATGTTTTTGAAAAAACATTCAATTTTTTTAACTAAAATATATATAATTTTTATATAATCTATAATTTTTTCCCAAAACAAATTATGCAACATACCTTCATACAAAAAAAACAGAATATTTGAGCTGCATGAAAGAAATGTAGTGTATCTCCATTTAAGGTTATGTCTCTTATTTATATGTATTTCGAATACAATATAGGCTTAAAAATGACCTAATTCACAAAATTAACTTATAGAACTATACTAACGAAAATATGAGATAGTTTAAAACTTATTGTATGAAGTCGATTGTTAAGATGTAAGAAATTAATAATATCAATAAGAAGAAACAAATAATACATTTGTCATTTTTCCATAAATGAATGTCTCATATGATGCCCAAGTTGTGTAGAAATAATGGTTTTGCTAGAGAACTCTGACAATATCAATTAAAATAACGCTTAAAATAGTCTAAAAATCGTTATTTGCAATCAGTATTTTAACACTTAAGTTACTTTTTATGGAATTTTTGCTGAAAGTTTAATTAGTATTTAAAAGTCTTTTATAAGTGTTGAAGAATATTAAGAATAAAAATATGAAATTAAAGAATTTATTTTGGATTCTCGAATAATTATTTAATCCGAACAATTTTTTTCGAAGAACATTTATAAAAATAAATAAATATTTGTATATATATTTTAGATTGAGTCTAAATTGCCCTCTCTTATTTTTTGTAGAACAATGTGAAATATAAAGAATAAGTAATTACTTTTTATTTATTCTGTATTGGCTACAAATATTTCTTTATTGTGGGACAATAAATACTCATGTAAAAAAGTATCTTTATATGAATTATTTATGATTTTTTGACATTTAATAGAGGCTATTATAAAATATGTAATTTGCTGCTTTTGGCAAGCAACTTGTTGTTCATATTGCAACTATATTCTGGCGCATAAATAGTGTCTTGATGGAAATTAGGCAATAATCAGAACGGGACCATAGTAAATGCACATAATTATGTAGTGTAGGACGTTTACCAAGTCATCACAATCAAATTACATACTTTAAAATAGTTCTAAGAAAGGTAAAAAAAAGTCACGTAACGTTAATTTTGGACATGAGCCTACATATTAAGAATAAAATAAAAAAATATTATTTATTTTAGACCCATGTAAATTGTTAAGTTTTTATTTTTTGTAGAACAATGTAAAATTTTAAGAATAAAAGTTTTTTTAAAAATTTCTTTTAGATAAGATTGAAAATAAAAAGTTTTTTTATTGCAATCCAAATTTTAGGCTAAATTTTAGATAGAATCCTGTACTTGCTTAGTATATTTCCCTTGTTTTTGTCACCACGAATTAAAAAATGTTGTGGTATGTTACACTGGTAGATAATAAAAAAAGTAAAAGTTAAAACCCTTTTTTCACAGTGTTATATCCTTCTATTACTTGTAGAAGGAAGGATTTTCATACCTTTCATTCCTTTGCAATTCTACCTTATACTCACAAACTCAGGTTTACATCCATATGAAAAATATGTGAAAATTTCTTTCACACATCCTAGATTTAACCCGTTCACATAGAATCCATAAAATATATCCGCAGTAATATTCACTTAAAATCTGCATATTTCATACCTCCAGCAACCCCATTAAGTAATTCTTGATGTTATTAGCATATTATTCTCTCTAACACGTATAAATTAATTGTTAATTAAAGATATATTTTTATTTCCTTTAACAGCGGAACATCCTGATATCATCTTCGTGATCTTTAAAAAAATTTACCACCACAATCTGACGTTCTCTTCATATACTTCCATAAGTGACTCACGTTTGAAGTTCAATATCTCCTTCAGGGGTACAAATATCGCTTACATTATGCATGCAGCAGATGAAAAAAAGGAAAACAAGCTGCTTTTGAGGGAAAAGCGAATTTTTGAAAATCAACTTCTTTTGCGGTCACGTGTATGGAGTATCAAAACCTCAAGGAACGCATAACAATTTTAGCGAGACGGTTTATGGATGGTCTGAAGTATACTAAATAACTGCAACATCGGCAAATAGGTTTGTTTATTGGAATTTTGATAATTAAGCAATCCATAAAAACTTTGCATTTATCTGCTTACGCTTCAGAGGGTTTTAATTACTTTATTTCTGATTATTGACTATGTTTAAGACCTAAAAAGAAACTAACTAAGATGCCCTCAGAATAAACAAGGAAAATTGTATAAATAACAATCCCAATACAAACTGGAAAAATATTCCTCTAACTCCATAAAACTGATAGAAGCCTAAATGCTTATAGTTTTATGAAGTAACGTTACACAAAAAAGAAGTTTAAATCCTATATTACGTTATAAAGTTACTCCATCAATTTGGAATAATGATATAACAAATTTAATTACGCTTATTTTTACGTTGTATAAATCAAATGGCTTTTACGTTTTTTAATTAACTTCGGTGCATGTCAAGTTCTAGAAAAGCATCACAAAATTTCCGTGCAATTGTACGCATTGACAATATTTTTTTTAACATTTATATTTCTAGTAATATTGAATATACATTAGGGCTGAGTAAAATACTTTTTTTACATTTTGTCTTTGCTAGTGCAGGGGTTCCCAACCGGTGGTATGCATGAAAATTTCAGGTGATACGCGTGAGTGATGTGAGCAACATGATGCTAGTAAGATCTTATGTACGCATGAACAGTGAGCACGCAAACATATTACTCATTATTTTAAACATTAACATTATTTTAAAGAGATATCTTTAATTAACTTCTGGATTGGATGTAAAATCTAGTACCCTTTGAACTTCCAGCAAGCTCTGGTATTTTTGATGCCATGCCATTTGTTACGAGTTACTTGTGGGAGAGTGGATTATCTGAACTTTTATTCATAAAAAATAAACATAGAAGCAGAATAAGTGTTAAAGACTTAAGAGGAAGGACTTAAGAGTAAAGATAAGTTCCATTACCAATAATATTGACATTTTAATCACAGGCAAACAACAACTAATTTCGCACTAAAGACTATAAAAGTATATTTTGTATGATGATTAATTTTTTGCTGAGTTTACTCTTTTTTTTATTTGTATGTTTTTAGACCTATAGGTAATAAATAAAAGTGTAAATTAATACCATTTTAATCAACTCCTTTATTATAAGTATGTTATAAATAAACAAATATCTAACCATTAAATATGTAGTTTTCTCTTGAATTTAATTCAAAAAGCCTTTGAACACTTTTAGAAGAGTTAGTATTATACGTATATTAAAATATTTAGGTCTGGTGGTACGCCAAAATTTCTCAAAAAGTCAAGTGGTACGCAGGTGCAAAAAGGTTGGGAACCCCTGCTCTAGTGCGTTAAAGTTGTGTACTTGGAGTTGTACCACTGTGAAAACGGCAGCAATAAGACCTTATAGTAATTAAACTATAATCTTGGTAAGTATCATATGAAAGCTCTTAATATTAACATTCCTTAAAATTCGATTTTAAATCGGTTCAACAGGTTAGTTTATACGGGTAGAATGCAACTGTTTAATGTTATACAAATGCAACATACGGACGATTTGAAAATAAGATATATTTACATTTTTTTCTGATTAGTATTTTTGTCTCATTAAGAAAAACGAAAATATTTTCTAATCGTATTATAATCAAAAATGGTTCGATTATGAAATACATTCTAACAATATTAAACGCTGGAGTTCTACCTTTATAAAATAACTTCAACAGCTTAAAATAGGTTCGAAATCTGTTGTGTAGCCTCTTAAAACAATTTAAAATGTAATTATAAAGATTGTTAACATTTAGAACTGTTGTTGGATACATAAATCCTAAATACCTCCTTCGTTACTTACGTTAGAGCGAATTTGTAGATCAATAAAAATGGTTGAAGCAAGTGCTACATTTAGCTTAGGTCAACAACTTTACGCCAAACTTATGGAGTAACGTTACAACGCAAAATAGGAGTAAACTTCTTATTTGTGTATCTTTACTTCATTTAGCTGGAGTCAGATAGCCTGCCACTGGTTATATCGAGTAAAGTTTTACAACATACTTTTACACTGTTGAAATTATTGCATATTTATAATTTGGGATGAGAGAAGAATTTTATAAATCTAAAAAGACTTTATCAAATGGCTTCCTTTCGATTGCAGCCAAATATAGCTTGTTTTTCAATGGTTGCAAATCGGCACATTGCATACAACCCCAAAAGACCTCAATCTTAAAAAACATTTCAGTCGGATTACTATTTCAGCAATTTACTTCCGATAAATTGACTGTAGCCTGCTTCTCTTTCATGTCGTAGAACAAAGAACTCGATAAACAAAGATGGCGACAGCCCTCAGGGTGGGGTAGATGTTCGATTGTTCTTAATGCTGTTCCACTCTCTCCAGGGGCACCACTAAGGAGAGTTCGGAGCGAATCTTTTGGAAAATTCAAATATGGTGGTTATATTTCAGAATGATGATGGGAACGAAAAGAAACAGTTATTTATGATCGCTTAAACATTAACGGCTATTACAGTCGGAGAATTGCCAGTACTTGGCGCCAGCGATTTTCGAATTCGGAATTCTGTAAGACTAGTCCACACGTCCGACTATTTGCTTCAAGAATATACAATGCCTAATGGTTTAGGGACACTTTCATAAATAAACGATACACTGTAAAAAATTAGGCACTTTGTTTCACCATAAATATGGTTCCTAGTAGCTGCAACGGCTGTGTGGTGAAACGTTAAACCATATTTTTGGTATTCGGGTGAACCAATTCTCAGGTTTTTGTTTCCAAATCCAGAAAAATGGTTCAACCAAACACCGAAAAAAAGGTGAAACATTTCACCGCACAGCCATTGCAGCAACTAGGAACCAATATCATGGCGAAACCAAGGACAACATTTTTAACAGTGTAGTTCACTCGTCACAGCAGCAAATCATACCCAAAATTTCAGCATATCTGTGGATGCCTTGTATAAGTGTCATACCAATGTCTCTGCATTTGGTATGACATCATTCGGTATTTTTACCGTTGAATTACATAAACGGGCAAGTTTATTTCTGAAACATGCGCGTTTTTTTTTCCGATCGGAAAATGCACGAATTTGTGCTACTGGTTGAAGGTTTTGTATGTAAAGCTTGTATTGGCGTCTCAAAATATGGGAACTTAATCAGAAAAGCGAATCTATGCTGCCATCCTAAATGCTATTGACAGCTTAAATGCTATATGCTATAAGTTAGCCCTCCTAAATGCTATTGACAGCCTAAATGCTATATGCTATAAGTTAGCCATCCTAAATGCTATTGACAGCCTAAATGCTATATGCTATAAGTTAGCCCTCCTAAATGCTATTGACAGCCTAAATGCTATATGCTATAAGTAGCACTCCTAAATGCTATTGAAAGCCTAAATGCTATATGCTATAAGTTAGCCATCCTAAATGCTATTGACAGCCTAAATGCTATATGCTATAAGTTAGCCATCCTAAATGCTATTGACAGCCTAAATGCTATATGCTATAAGTTAGCCATCCTAAATGCTATTGACAGCCTAAATGCTATATGCTATAAGTTAGCCATCCTTAATGCTATAAGTTAGCTAGCATTGATGGGCATCTTTGTTGATGAATATTTAAGGAGAAACGTCATAGTAAACGCAAATAGACAATCGAATACCGTCAATGAACAAATGAATAAATGTAAAAATGAATATAAATGGGTAAATGATCATAATACATAATGATGTATAATACAAGTGAATAAATGTTCATGGAACGAACATGATTAAATGCATTTCAATGAAAAGTTGCTTTTAGTTTTATAGGAGTTCATACCATATTAGTACCACGCTTTTGTTTTCGCACTTTCTCTTTTTCTCTCTGTTGTTTTTGAATTAAGTATGTTCTGTAAATATTTGGATTTTCGATAAATATTAAGTGCATTAAAATTAATTAATTGTTAATCAAATAATTATATTAGAGTTTAGCAAAACAAAAATGAAATTTTAATGTCAACATTGCCAATTTAATCTATTGCTTCATTTCTATTTTACCTTCTCAAGTCCTTACACAAAAATATTCGTATATTCTATTCAAAATAACAAATTCTAAGGACAATTTTTTTTCGGAAAAAAAAAAGAAGACAGTTTAGTTCGACCCCAAAACGCATCTCCCTGAAAAAGGAAGATTCGAAGAGCTTTCACAATTTGGGTGACACATTCTTATACATTATTCATTGATGCATCGACCCTGTGAAAAGAGCAATTTTAGGTTTTTTGAGTTTGTTTTGTTCTTTTTGTGAGCTGAAATCAGGAAAGTAAGATATCGCACCATGCGAAGAAAAGTAGGGTATCGGCAAAAAGACTAATTTCTCTGGACAATCGTCTGAAATGCATTTTTTCTATTGAAATTTTTATTAAAGAAAAATGCGAACTGTATGCAAACTACTATACATAGTCGGTTAAGACGATAGCCTCGCATGCGGAAGGTCCCAGGTTCAGGTCCGGGAGTCGCCAAAATAACTGCCGACCTATGAACGACCCGTGCAGCCCAAAAATGTCTAAACGAATAATACCCCGTGTGGAGGACGTGCACGTTAAATATGCTTCAAAGCCCTAACTCAGCTTACGATGTCGCCTTTAACGGTTGCGTTGGGTGCCTACTTGTTTTTTTTCTAAATAAGGCCGCTTGTTGCCAATAGCCCTCGTGTAGCTTTAGTGGCACGAAAATTCAAACTAAACTACTACACCTAGTAATTCAGGGTTAGCTTCTTCAATCGTTTTATCTCTAAATCTCAAATATTTTACTATTTTTACCTTAAAAGTAATTTGACCGCTAAATCACATTTCTATTTTCGGTGTGATATATCTTTAAAAAGTTCGAATTTTTTTAAATTAGAAATATCGTTTTAGATTTTTAAAACAAATGAGAAATTCAACGTATATGGAAATAAAAAAAATAATTAATCTTAACTCAGAATTTTATACACAAGTTAAACTTTGCTGCAAATGGTATTACTTTAAAATAAGGTGTTATGTCTATTTTAAATTATTTTGTTTTACTGAAAATAAATGTATGATTTGTCATTGTTCTCCTTAGAAACCAGTTATTGATGTTAAATTTCATTTCAAGAAAATAACAATTCTATAGTCACTGAAAAAACTCTAATGAAAGGAAAAATATTCGTAATATTATACCCAATCAATAATCATTAAACACATTTTTACGTTTGAATTATTTAGTTAGATAAACTTAAGCCATTCACAACGATTGACAAGAAAATTTTCCGAGAGCTAATGAGCTTTTTGCTTAACTTTATCTGAATAAACAAAATGTAAGACAAACAAAGATCATTGTCTTGAACAATTTACGTAAGAAAGATTAAGTCACACGAAAAACTAATATAAAAACTTAAAGTTAACATTTTTATTTGAAAATAAAGGCGTTAATGGCTTCACAAAGTCTTCGTTAATGTTTTAAATTATACACAGGCTAACAAGGCGCATCAAACTGTGTGCAGCTCCATTTCTAGAGCTTTGGGCCTGAGATACATTCATAGTAATTGACTATGACGATTGGCTCATTTGTCATTCTTAGGGAGATAAAGGACTTAGTTTCCCGAGACCAGCTACCTGAATCGCACCCTGAACCCGATTTGACATACTGTTGAAATGTAAGTATATCGTTGCTCCAACTTTATGGAGTAGTGTTACACAAAATTTAGGGATTGAAAATAGTAATACGTCAATTTAATTCTGTGGAAATCAGTAGCAATGTTTTAAATGCGTATCATTAACAGTTTGAGTACATATTTCAAGAAGCTCAAGCGTAAATAATGTATAAACGGTAAAAATTTGGTCCAAAATTACTCTAGCTTTATAGGGGACCGTTATAAGTAAATATGTGAAGTAACGTTACATTAATAGGAAGTTTACTCCATAATATAGTTGCAACAAGTGCTACATCTAACTTTAGTTAGCTAGATTACATCAAATTCATCGAGTAGAAGTTAACCACTTTGTAGGAGTATACATCGCTGTGCAGCGCTACTCTATATAAATTTGGTGTAATATTACTACTCCCTAAAGAAGGCGGTAGCAGGCTGTCACAGGTTTTATGGAGTAACGTTACACAACACTTTGTACGGTCCTGCATTCAAGTCTGAAACTCTAACCTCCACAACACAGCACCCAAAATTAAGTCAGTTCATCAGGTCAGTAAGTCAGTTCAGTAAGTAAGTTCATCAGTTTTATAAAGTAACGTTTTTACAAACAATTTAAATAAGTAGGCTCATCAGTTTTATAAAGTAACGCTGCACAACTAATTTAACAGTGCAAGTAAGGAATTCTAACCGCCATAACACCATGGCCACAGTTTGACGCACTTTGTTTTCCTGGGAAAGGTTAGATCAATTCATTGTAACTCCAACCGTATTAAAATAAAAAGTTTATATACACAAAAAAAACCAATGCAATAATAAAACATTTTTGTATCTAAAACAGTCACGTTAATCCCCATTTTTAATCAAACTGAAACAATGAGCTTCGTAATTAAAAAAAAATCTTCATTCAAAAATAACAAATAGCTATCGATTGTTTGTTCAATCCTTCCCTAAGAAAGCAAAGAGTCTTGCCGACATTAAATTGCAACTTTCGAGTATTAGAAAGTTGTTTAATTAAAATACAGGAACGCCATTAGCATTTTAAATAAAATTGGTTTGTGAGACGAACAGAAGAAAGTGAACTGAAATCAGAGTTTGATTGAAATATTCAATTGAAGATATCTTAATTAAAGAGTAGTTGATATAAAAACGTTAAACGTTGAATTAATGTTGCCAAACATTAAAACTTTCATTTTTATATATAAATTTGTGCATGAATATATATTTAGTATTTTATTTCTTTGAAACAATTTCACACAATATCAATAAATTTGTATTTTAATAAAAACAGCCAAACAATTTGTAATAAACAACCGTCCAAAAAATATAAGTTTTGTCTACGTCAATGAATTAATATCCATTGGATATTTTGATTTATATATATTATATGACATAAATTCTTTTACAATTCTGTAGACAATCGTTAAAAAAAATATTTGACCTACTTTCATTTTTTTTAAAATTCGGAATAATTACTAAAAATGGAAAAGTAGTTATTGACATTCTGGAGATATCCGTCCGTAGTTTCGCCAGTCCTTCCAAAATTGATTCGATCTGTTACACACATCTATTATCTAGGTTATTTACACACATTTCTTGGTACATATTTGGTACATTTCTTTTTGGTTAGTTAGCTATGGCACCTATCTTTTCTACGTTTTGTCGGTCGGTCTGTACGTGCGGGCGGTCATCTGTCTACCTGTCTGTCAACAGTCTACCCATTTAATTTGGTAATTTAATGGTTTCCGGCTGTCTATGTTAGGTCTCCTTTAGGGGATTTAACACACCAAATTACGCCTCGTAATTTGGAATCCTGGACGCTGGGGGAAGGAGGGCACCCATTTAATTACAATTAATATTTAATTTAGACTATTTAAGGAAAAGGATATAATCAGTTATGTAAATTCAAAAAGAATACAATGACTGGGACACCTGGAAAGAATGGAGGAAGACAGAGGCACTAAGAAAATATTCAAGGGGCAGTGCCAGGGACAAAGGAAAAGAGGAAGACCAACTAAGAGATGGTTTGATGAGGTGGAGAAAGACCTTAAGACTCTAAAAGTCCGAAACTGGAAACAGAAGGCTAGAGACAGGAGGCTTTGGAAGAAAATTGTTAGTGAGGCCATAGTCCAACATGGGCTGTAATGCCAAGGAGTAGTAGTAGTAGTAGATATTAATTTTATCCATTCTAATCGGTGCACTGTAAAATAAAACCTGTTGTTTTTACAGTTAAAAACTGTCAACTTAGACGCCAGTTAATAACTGTTTTTTTACAGTTTAAAACTGTAATTCTTTTACAGGAAAACTGTAATTTTAACAGAGAAAAACTGTTAATTTAGCAGGGAAAAACTCTTAATTCAATGGTTTTCCCCTGTAAATTTAACAGTTTCTCCCTGCTAAAATAAAATACCCAATACTAGCCCTCGCGACCGAGTAATTACTTAGTCGCAGAAGGTTCAGTATTGGGCTCGCACGCAAGAAGTTCCTGGAAGAGGTATGGACCGGCCCGGTTTTGATCCAGGAACCTCTTGCGTGCGAGCCCAATACCGAACCGTCTGCGACAAAGTCATTACTCGGTCGCGAGGGCAAGAATTGGGTATTTGTGCTGAACGATGATCTCAATCACGTGACTCTTTGCTCGTCTTCAAATTTCCCTCGCGGGCAGGTGCATTTGATGGATTGTGAGTGTGACGTCACGTTAACGAAGATAAATACAGTTATTAACTGTTTTTCTAAAAAACAGTTTTTAACTGTAAAAATAATGTATTTAACTGTAAAAACAACAGTTTTTTTTTACAGTGTGTTGGCACACCAACAATAACATGAGAAATTTATTTATTTTAAACATTATATGAATAAAAAGTTTTTTTGTCATCTGCAACTGTTTGTAATGACATCATAACATATTCTACATTGTAATTATTTGATGATTCATTAATAATAAAAAAAACTTTAACAATCACATGAGATTTTTTTTTTATTTTAAATATTATTTGAAGGAAAATGTTTGTTCATCATTTGCCTACTAAGAAAGTGGCATTCTTTGTTGGAAAGCTGGTTAGTTTAAATTCACGTTTCTTCGTTTACTAACCCATTTATGGCGATTTTGTAAGTAGCATTAACACCTTAATTTCCGAATAAAAACGTTAATTTTAAGATTTTGAAATTCGTTTTCATGTAACCTAATTTATTCTAAATAAATTGTGTTGGAATGCGGTTTTCATTCGTCTAATATCTTCTTTATTTATATAAATTAAGCAGAAAGCTCATTTTTACTTTGCAAATTTTCTTCCAACTGTCGGTAATGGGTTAATGTAAACTTATTCTATATGTGCAACAAAATACAAGTTATTTAATCAGCTATTTTTTTGCGTTTTAGAAAATATTAGAAAATTTGACCTTTGAGATATTATTTGAAGGTAATAGATTTTTTGCATGCAGTGTTTGTTGGCTTGAAAAATTTGATTTTTAATTAATGGAAAATTAAATATTTAATTATAAACGATGTTATGAAATGATTTTCTTCCGCGTCTCGTTAAGAAAAAAAATTGCTAAGTTTAAAGCTATGCAATGAATTACTTAATTTACTTTTCCAACTGAAAAATATTCACTTTGCAAATTATTTTTCCCTGTGTATCACGTGCTTAAAATTATAAGACTAAAAATTTTATGCACGAAAAGTTTAATGGAAGCCGATTAGAAATTACATAAACACGAAAGAGAAAATCAAATATTGGTTTTGTCCAAACAATAGTGACAAAGTTGATCAACGTAACTATTAAGTGGTTAGAATTCTCTTTTTTATTAAACATAAATTGAAGTCAATGAGAACTAAGCACCAATTCAATATTTGCAAACAACACAATAGAAAGAGAGTTTTTTGCTAAAATATATATATTTAATCCATTATACATTTCAAGTTTTATTGACAAACTAGAAATTAATTACATTTTAGATAAAATCAACCCTTTATCTTCTTTTTATATTTCTTTATTGATATGTAACAGATAAAATTAAATTAAAGTATCAAAATGTGTTCATTAAAATTTTCGTTTTAGTAAATTTACATAACTAAATAGTCAAACCAGACGGAATGGTGTGAAGTTTAAAAAAGTCATTTTTAAAAAGAAACTAAGAAAACATTACTTTTACAATAAAGTCATCAGTAAGTGGAACGCCAGGTTAACAGTTTATGTTGTGTATTTAAAGAGAATTGAAGAAGAGATAGTTAGAAGTTAATATATAAGTTAGGTTAGAATCTAACGATTTCGATCAATAGAATGTCAAAACAATGTATAAAATGAAGGGTTTTTTTCACTATTTAAATTATTGTTGAAACTAGTGAGCACTGTAGGGAGCACTGGTGTTAGTGAAGGATCAAAATATAACTTAATTAGTAAATAAATTATTTCAGTCAATTTTTAGAAGAGCAATTTGTAGATTTAAAATACGTTATTTCATAAATAGCGAGTACTCGAACAGAATTGAATACCCGTATCATAATAGTACATAACACCATAGGCATCCATAAATAAGTTCGATCGAAGGACCACCAAATACATTCTTACAGTGCACCAAATGTGCAGACTACTCAAGGTACCATTGTTATTAAGGCCCATATTTTGACTAATTGAAATAAAGTACGATTACTTAATATCATATGAAGTTTGATATTCAATTAATGGAGCATTACTACTTTGTTTTGCATTAGGAAAAAATAAAGCAGTAAACAATGAGGTAATATAATAATAAAAGCATTGAATCCCGAAAAAAACCTGTACAATTTAGTAAAGCGGCGATGTCAGTCAAAAACATGTATAAAGTGTTTCTCTCAGATTTGTGGAGGTCAGCAGAAATACCCAATACTAGCCCTTTTTATCGAATAATTACTTTGTCGCAGCCGATTCGGTACTGGGTTTTAATGCAAGAGGTTCCAGGATCAAAACCGTCCCGACCCGTACTTCTTCAGATTTAATATAAGCGGAATCATATTTATAGTTGATTTTTGCATTTCGTAGCCATATTGTTTCGAATAAATATCCAATCTATGACTTTATTAACACTTTGAAATTTCTACAGAAACTTACATATTTAACTAGTCATCTTTTTTTACAAATTTTTTTGCTACATGAGAATTAACTACAGTGAGACCTTCTATGGATAACAATTTCTTAAATGACAATGAACGTATTTGACATCAACGTAATTAGAACCTAAGAAGCTCAGACCCTTGGAAACAGTTAGATTTGAAAAAAAAATATTTCGATGCAACTAAAATGAGAAGAAATAAAGTTTAATCAAACTGTTGTATGGCAAACAATAACAATTTTTTGCATAATTTATAAATTTAATGGAATGGAATCGGAAAAATGCACACTTGGAAATTAATTCTTCTTACTTTTGTTTCTAACTATTTATCCTTGTTTAAATTGTATTAGAATTAATTTTGTCATATTAAATTATGAAAGTGAATTTTGTTATTTATAAAAAACTGTTTTTCAAGTTTATTTTCTCAGTTTTATTGTGTGACAAATTTTACTACATTCTAAGAAATTATAACTTTTTCTTCTCTGAAAAACAAGAAAATATACTTTTCTTTTTACATACTTCCCGAAATGTTACTAGACATAATCACCAGCTTTTAACAAAGACGAAACCCTAGCTAATGTTCCTCGTCTCCTCCTTTTCCATGCTGAGCAAAATCTTGGACAATTGAAACTCTTCTTACATAAGAAAAAATCTATATTTGAAGTACCCCAAAACGATCCTTAGAAATAAGCCAGAAGATTATTGCGGTCTTCTTTCCAAGTATTTAACTGGAAGAAGTAAAAAAGTATCGGGATTCTTCTCTTAAGATCTCTCTTGACAACGTCTGGAAAGCAATCCAAAGAAATCCCGGATATAAAACTTTTCCGGTTTTGAGGGTTTTCCGGTCGCCTCCTGAAACAGTGTCGGAAGTTGAAATTCCGAGATGAAAACCGGATGCGAATTGGATTATGTGAAATTTTTACTTGGTAATTTTAAGATAAGTTTTGAAATTTAAAGACAGGGGGATTCGTGTCCAATTTTACAATGGAGTTTTTTTTAAATGGGAATGCTTTAATTAGAATCTATCTAATAGAATTTTTGATGAATTTATTTTATTTCCACTATATATGAAAGAATTACTTTCAACATAACAAGTTCATCTGAAATGTGTTTCTAAATTAAGGAACCCGGAGCAGAACAGGGTACCTAGTTGAAAATATGTTTTAAAAATACAAAAGGGTTAATTAAGAGCTCTTAAACGTTATCTATGAACGCATTACATGTATATAATCACAAAAATACAATAACATTGTAAGTAAATAAAATAACAATATTTTTGTTTGCATAACTGGAAAATCATGTCACTTGCCCCGTTCTGCCCAGGAGGAGTTTGGTCTAATTCTACTTATTGTCGCTTGTTGGTAGCCAATGCGCTGCAAAGGAGTGGCTCTTTATAACGTCGTACCTCATTCTGTCACGGGTTTCCCTTTATTTTTTAGTATATTTTCCTTTAAAAGGATTTTAAATCTACTACAAATATTTCTCAATTTATTATCCTTATTAAAAAAACTTGATTTTAAAATTGAAAATAAATATGAGCTGTGGTAAACCTGATAGTTGTAACACATAATGGCAATCTTGATTTCTACAGTTTTACTCTAATAACAAAAGATTTTTTAGAGTGTAGCAAAAAGGGAATTAAAAAAAAATTATATAATAATCGATTAATTTTTCAAATAAGAAGTTATCCTTTCTGAATAATAAACATGACACATAATTTAAATAGCTATTTTTTCATTAAATATTCTACTCAAAAAATTGTCTCTTCACTTTACGGGTAGCTCACTCTTTATTTAAAAAAAATGAGTATTTGGAAGTGTTATAGTTGAGACTATATTAATTCAGAGGTCTTAGTGGGCAATAAATGCATCATCTTGCCTTATAAGCCTTTTAAGAGTGTACATACTCAACCGCAAACAATTAGAAACTAGTAAAATCTTACAACTGACAGAAAGTTAGTTAGAAAATATACATTAACTTTTTTTCACATTGAAGAGATCGAGACACATGAAAACAAGGTTCCAACCTACAGTACATTTTAAATTCTCATTCAAAGTAAAAAAAATAAACACCATGTCCCATAAAAGGCCAAAGGCACATTAAACACCCATAAAAACTTATACCAAGAACGCCCTGAACAACAGCATTGCTTACCTAATTCTTTTTCTCACATGAAATATAAACTTTCTCCTTGAAACTAGATAAAATGAATCATGAAACCACCCACGCAAACATAAAACTAAATCCCACCAAAGGAATCGATGGCTTTAGTTCGGTTAATAGGTCAAGCTATACAAAATGCTGATACTAACAAAATAAACTATAATTTTATTAACATGCTGCAAAGGATTCTGTATATAGTTTTTTTTTTTTATAAATAATCGAATAAAACACGTAAGTAATTCATGTTTAATAACTTTTATATTCGTTTCGATGCAGATATGCTAACACATTTAAAAACTAAAGTACATTTTAGGTGTTTGCTCAATTAGTTTAGTGAGGTTGAATTACATTGTTTTAGAGCTACACAAGGGCTATTGGAAGAGGACCATTGGAGAGGTTATAAAACGCTGTCAAATAGCCACCTGTATGATCTTTTTCCCAGCACAATGCTTTTATAAGGTGACTAAACTAGAGCAAAACCTTTAAATAAAACCTCCGTGACATGACGTGTAAACCCTCAGTGTCAATCCGACTTTTAAAAAACTTTCACACAACATACCATAGATGCTCCTAAGCATACTGCACTGTAAAGAATAGTTGTTGCTTTACAGTTTTTCCTACGTAATTTAGTGTAAAATTTTGCATTTCAGTAAAAATTGTACTTAGCTTCTAAGTATCAGTCGTTGGCAGTAATGCTATTGGTCATAACATATTATTTTTTTCTATATTATCCTCGCGCAAAAAGTTATATACGGCCAAGAAGAGAAGGAAACGCACACTTTTAACCGATGATCACAGGAAAATTATGGTTAGGTTAGTTTAGAATTATCGTCACACTACAGCTACACGAGGGCTATTGGCGACGGACGTCGTATTTTAGAACCACAGTCAAGTGACGAGCCGACACCTGAGTAGGCATCCAACGCAACCGTTAAGGGCGACATCGTACGCTCTGCGTTAGGGCTTTAAAGGATATTTAACGTGTACTCCCTCTACACGGGGTATTATTCGTCGGACATTTTTGGCTGTACGGGCCGTTTATAGGTCGGCAGTTATTTTGGCGATACAGGCTAATTATGCAGGCTAATCGCGGCCGTAAAACACTATCTAACTGTCAGTGGTGGGAAAACTTCGTCATTAAAATGGTTGAAAGGTTAGTTTTTGAAAAATTTCAGGGGAGTGGGGGAGGAAGGGAGAAGAGATTAACGTTCATATTATAAAAGAAAAAGTATAAAAATGAAGGAGAAGTTGTTATTTAACTTTTTGGTTTTGGAAAGTTTTTCGATTTTGGGTTTTATATTATTATTATTTTTTTGTAATTTTGAGTTCTTAAAGTAAAGAGAAGGTCCACAAAAATATCAAAGAAGCGCAGGTTGCCTGCAGGTAACTGTGTATCACAGTATCTGCGGCTATAACGTACAGCGGTAGCTGCTATACGACTAAACGCATTCCCATGCGCGTTATTTACTATACAGTGTCTAAAATAATAGTTTTTTTGTCAACCTTTATATAAACTGTATCATTACATCTATTGGATTTTCTAGTATTAATGATTCAAATAACAAGTCAAAAACCCTCTAGTGGGTTTGCATTGAAACCCCAAGAATGCTACTCTTCTAAAAAAGCGCAATTTATGATCCTAGAAATTGAATCCAACGTTGACGTGTGGTAGTAGAGTAGGAGGTGCCTAAGCGAACATTAAGATGAGAGCCCACAGCTATAAACAATCAGAATAGCTGTGAAATAAGAAAACTTCAAAGTAAATTACATTGCGTAATGTATGAACATGCGCCAACTTGTTTATGATGGCTGATGATTATAAACAAAGTTTTATTTTCTCCAGAAGAGAGTTTTTATTTCGTTTATAAAACAAATTATTGTTTTTCGAAAGAATTTTCTACTTTTTGCTTACCATTACCTAATATGAAATACACTGTTAAAAATTAGGCACTTTGTTTCACCATAAATATGGTTCCTAGTAGCTGCAACGGTGTGTGGTGAAACGTTAAACCATATTTTTGGTATTCGGTTGAACCATTTCTCAGGTTTTTGTTTCCAAATCCAGAAAAATGGTTCAACCAAACACCATTTTTGGTTCAACCAAACACCGAAAAAATGGTGAAACATTTCACCACACAGCCGTTGCAGCTACTAAGAACCAATATCATGGTGAAACCAAGCACAAAATTTTTAACAGTGTATAAGGTAATAAAATTATCTGAGGTCGAACATCTGAAACGGATATTTTGTGTTTTCATACCTTTTGAAGGGTGGTGGGTTCTAAATAAGTGGTTTCTGAACGTTGGTCTGCTTGTCTGTCTGAAACCATTCTACAGATCGAACTAAAAGTGCTAAGGGCTTCGATTTTAATACACGAGTTTTTAGTACTTATCGAACGTGATAATAAGGTTTTCGAGAAAATAACGCCTGCGCAAAAGGTATCCACATGAGTTCCCAGTACCTGTCAGACTTCAAAATAAAATGTGTGAGAAAATCGGGTATGCGGAAATAAAATCTGACATAGAACTTGTTAGATTATGCGCAGAAAGTGCTAGTTCCTCGGATTATTTATTTCACATACAATTGTTTCTGATCTGATAAAAAGCAATCGTAAAATTATTACTAAGTAATAAATTCGAATTAGGTTTCATAAATTTGTAGTCTTTCAAACTACTTTAGCAAATTCACAACTATTGTTATATGTTCAGAAAATATCTTCAACTTTACGCAAGAAACATGAGAGTGAAGGAAACAACGTAATTATTGGCGCAAATAGTTTATTTGGTGAAAATTGCTGAAAATGGCGAGCCCCGATCTTGCCGAAACATGTACAATTTTAACCAAATAAACTATTTGCGCCAATAATTACGTTGTTTCCTTCACTCTCATATTGTTATATGGTAATTTTTTTAAATCATTAATTATAATACATTAAAATCGTTCATACAATACATAACATTGTTATAACAATGCATTATATTGATTATCTTAACCAAACCAAACCGAGGATTGTAACCAAGATAGGCAGTTGCCATTGATTTAAGATTATTGTCACACAAGTACAATATCAAACTCCAATATCTAAACTACTTATCTTATGGCTATCCTGTACTATCCTATAGCTAAAATTCTCGAATTTCGACTGTTCGAATAGCTAACAATCTCACTAGGTCCTCCCTTCAAAGCACGATCGTATTTGGATGATGAGTAACCATCTTAAATTACAGTATTATTATCTCTCTGATGTCAAAATTGAATTATCCGATTTTTCTTTATTCGAATAAATTCAGATAGTTCGGATTTCGAAAATTGATTTGGATAGTTCGAGATCGACAATATTTCATTTTAAATTTCTAATTAACTACCAATATTAAATTCAAATGTAAAATTATCTTCTCAGTATTTCACCATTTATAATTAAAAATTCTGAATCAATATTGCATTTAGAGTTAGAATCATTGTTCATAAATTAGAGGCTAAGAGCATAAAATATATAAAAGCGTCAAGCAAAGTAATTCATTAAGTACAATATTGAATTTCGGAAAACCGTTTTGTAATAAATGTATGCTACAAGTACACAACGTCAGCTTTAGTAAAAAAGCAGAGCGTTCCTCAAAAAATAAGTTTGGAAAAACATATCAGCAAAAGATGAATACTCAGACGCATTGAGAAAAAAAATTATATCTCCTCAAATTCCTCCATTTCCTACAAACTACAGAAAATGGAAATGAATTACATCTTATACGAGTAGAGAAGCGTGAATCTTTACATGAAAAACCACGCGTATCAAAACTTTATCAAACGCAAATTTTTACATTTTTTATCAGAAACTGTTTTTCCTAAAAATTCTATATTTTGAATGAGGAGAGTTCCAAAAAGAGGTCAAACTTCTGGGATTTGCTAGAAAGAGTTCTTTATTTTGATAAAAAAAATTAATATCTAAGATTTTCATGACGGAAAGTAAGGTAATGGGATGCTCTATTATATTTTACTCAAGGTATCTTGATGGTTTGTTTTCTGTAAGCCGTGATTGATGTTCGATAGAACAAAAACACTCAATTTATCCTTAGAAATTCAGTTCAATATTTTGGTAATTCTTAAAAAAATATCAGAGAGATATAAAATCCGGTATTGAGAGTGTTGTTCAATACAAAGCAACAATGAATAACTTTTTTTGTTAAATTTTCAATGCAGTGCTATGGCTAACAGTAATTACCTGCGGTTGTAATTTTTTTTAATAGTTAATATCTCTTATTCTTATACATATCAGCAAAAAATACATACTTAGACTGATTGATACCAGCAACAGCAACAAAAATAAAAGATTTTATTATATCCTGAAATTGCCTCATTTCTAAGCTTCAAAAATTGAAATAAATTACATCTTACATAAGAAGAGAAGCGTGAATCTTTACTTGTAAAAACGGGTATCAAAACTTTATCCAACGCAAATTCTTCACTTTTTATCAGACATTTCCCCCTAAAAAATTGTATATTTTAAATAAGGAGAGTTTCAAAAAGAGGTCAAACTTCTGGGATTTGCGTGAAAGAGTTCTTTTTGTGGAGGAAAAAAAGGAATATCTAAGATTATCATGAAGAAAAGTAAGGTAATCTGGTTCTCTATTCTATTTTACTCAAGGTATCTTAATGGTCTGTTTTCTGTAAGCCAAGATTGATGATCGATCAAACTAAAATAGGGCTGATTTCTCCTTAGAAATTCAATTGAATATATAGGTAATTCTATAAAAAAAAACAGAAAGATATAAAATTCGTTATTTTTTAGAAGTGTTATTTAATACACAGCAACAATGTATACATTTTCTGTTAAATTTTGAATTCAGCGTTATGGGTAACAGTAAATTTCTGCGGTTGTTATTTTTTAAAAACATAGTTAGTGTTAGTTTTTCTGAAGGTAACAGGAAACAAAAAAGTAGTATAAATTTCAATATAACTTTGCTTCAAATTTCATTATTCAAAAACATATTTTTGCCTTGAGTATTGAACGCTTGCAATATTTAAACGTTTAATTTTCAAATTTACTTGGAGGGTACAACTTTTCTGTGATGTTCTATATATTGTAGAAAAAAATCAGTCACATTTGAAGAGTACAGGGGAAGAACCACTTTATTTTTTTAGGAGGGGTTCCGTAATTGTATCTGCTTGGCGGCTTGGCGACAGGAAACCGGTTTTTCTCTTTCTTCTTCGCTTGGTCCAAGCGTCGCAAGCGTGAAATGAATGAGTGAGTGAGTGAAATGAGTGAGTGAGGAAATGAGGAGTGAGTGAGAATGAGTGAGTGAGTAAAATGAGTGAGTGAGTGAAATGAGTGAGTGAAGTGAGTGAAATGAGTGAGTGAGTTAAAGATGAGTGAGTGAGTGAAATGAGTGAGTGAGTAAAATGAAGTGAGTGAGTGAAAGAGTGAGTGAGTGAGTGAAGATGAGTGAGTGAAATGAGTGAATGAGTGAGTGAAATGAGTTTAGTGATGAGTGAAATGAGTGAGTGAGTGAAATGAGTGAGTGAGTAAATGAGTGAGTGAGTGAGTGAAATGAGGTGAAGTGAGTGAGTAGAAATGAGTGAGTGAGTGAAATGAGTGAGTGAAATGAGTGAGTGAAATGAGTGAGTGAAATGAGTGAGTGAATGAAATGAGTGAGTGAGTGAAATGAGTGAGTTAGTGAAATGAGTGAGTGAGTGAAATGAGTGAGTGAGTAAAATGAGTGAGTGAATGAGTGAAATGAGTGAGTGAGTGAAATGAGTGAGTGAGTGAAATAAGTGAGTTAGTAAAATGAGTGAGTGAGTGAAATGAGTGAGTGAGTAAAATGAGTGAGTGATAATGAGTAGTGAGTGGAGTGAGTGAGTGAGTGAGTGAGTGAAATGAGTGAGTGAGTAAAATGAGTGAGTGAGTTTGAGTGAGTGAAATGAGTGTGAGTGACTGAAATGCGTGAGTGGTGAGTGAAATGAGTGAGTGAGTGAAATGAGTGAGTGAAATGAGTGAGTGAGTGAAATGAGTGAAGTGAGTGAGTGAAATGAGTGAGTGAGTGAAATGAGTGAGTGAGTGAAATGAGTGAGTGAGTGAGTGAGTGAAATGAGTGAGTGAATGAGTGAAATGAGTGAGTGAGTGAAATGAGTGAAGTGAGTGAGTGAAATGAGTGAGTGAAATGAGTGAGTGAAATGAGTGAGTGAGTGAAATGAGTGAGTGAGTGAAATGAGTGAGTGAGTGAAATGAGTGAGTGAGTGAAATGAGTGAAGTGAGTGAGTGAAATGTGTGAGTGAGGAAATGAGTGAGTGAAACGAGTGAGTGAGTGAAATTAGTGAGTGAGTGAAATTAGTGAGTGAGTGAGTCACTCACATTTCACTCACTCATTTCACTCACTCACTCATTTCACTCACTCACTCACTCATTTCACTCACTCACTCACTCATTTCACTCACTCACTCATTCATTTCCTCACTCACTCACTCATTTTACTCACTCACTCATTTCACTCACTCATTTCCTCACTCACTCACTCATTCATTCCACGCTTGCGACGCTTGGACCAAGCGAAGAAGAAAGAGAAAAACCGGTTACCTGTCGCCAATGTCCGCCAAGCAGATACAATTACGGAAACCCTCCTAAAAAATAAAGTGGTTCTTCCCCTGTACTCTTCATTTCTCAGTAAGTGCGCGGCATACCATCGCTTACAAGGTATGACTGCAACTTTCAAGCATATCAGACTAAAACAAGTAGGTTTGTAACAGAATCTGTCACTCAGCCCGCTTCCACACAAAATTTGTGTTCAACAGGAAAAATGTCGCCAAACACAATATTAATTCTACTAAAACCTTTAAACGCTAAATTTGACTAGTTTCATTTATTTTATTTCGAAAATTCAATAATTATTTCTTTAATAATTATTATCGTTTGCACAAATTAATTTATATCAAAGAATAAATATGTAATATTCTTCTCTTTTAAATAGAATCAAAACATTTCATATAAAAAATAAATAAAGGCGAAAATTTAGAATTCTCTATGCACCTTTCTTCATACTTATATAATGAACCATCAAAAGAACTCTATTGTGATATTACAACAATCCAAACTGAATTATAACACATAAATAAATATTCTTTCAAAAGTTTTATTTTTATTTAAAAAAAAGTTTCTCGTACGTTTAACGAAATGGCAACAGTGAAAATATTGAATAAAATGGAATTTGCATGTTATTTCAATGTAGATTAAATTTTTAGTTATTTAAATTTTAAATGAACTTCTAATTTAAATTTTTTAATGAAATTTGGAATGTAACCTAATCTGATTTTTTGCTTCAAAATGACGTATCCTACTTGTCTGTAGGTCTTGTGGATGGCAACAGTGAAAATATGAATAAAAATGGAATCTGCATCTTATTTCAATGTAGATAAAAATTTTAGTAATTTAAATTTTAAATAAACTTCTAATTTAAATTTTTTAATGAAATTTGGAATGTAGCCTAATCTGATTTTTTGCTTCAAAATGACGTATTCCACTTGTCTGTTGGACTCGAGGTTCTTTCTGTGAAAGTGGGTGACAGACATACGGACGAACAGACGGACGGACTGAACGATTATAATACCTTCCACTTTTTACGTTATAAACGTAGTGTGGAAGTTAAATTGATGTGACTGCAAGTTTTTGCAAGTGTACTGAGCATTGAACACAGTGAACCACATATATTCTTACATAATTATAAGGGAACACAAAAAATACGATTTTTTTTAATTTAAGAAATACGCACACATGTTTATGTGTGCAATGTTTACTTATCAGTAAACACATTGTTTAATTGTTTATTTATTTTACTTATCAGTAACATATTTATAACTTTATTTGTCATTTACAAAGAGCTTTTATAAAAATAAAGTTCATACGAGGATTTTAATCATTTATATACAACACATTTCTACATTTTATTCTAAAGATCTAATTGGATGATCCAAATTAAAATGAAATACGAAAAAGTTACATTGACTTCTGATACCCAAACCCAAATCTTACCTTTGTTACAGTTAAAGGTTTGGTTAAATGACGTCGCATCAGAGTTATACGAGGCTATTGGTGGCGGTAATCGTGATTTAGAGAACCGGCCAAGTGACGAAACTGACACTTTAGATGGCACCAAACGCAACCCTATAGCGGCATCGTACGCTACAGTTAAGGAAGTACATATTAAGAACCTGCTTTTATAAACAACAACTTGGGTTTTTCTTATGACTTTTTTTAGAAGCAATCTTTAAAACATAAAAGTTAGCAGAGTCACGATCTATAAATTGAATACATAATTTATGAATAACATTTGTAGTCTCCTGATAAGTAAACCAGAAGTACATCAGATGACAATTTTGATACCCTGTCCCTCTGAACACTTTCCTAATTACATACTTATGGCATTGT
Source organism: Oedothorax gibbosus (assembly GCA_019343175.1). NCBI lineage: Eukaryota > Metazoa > Arthropoda > Arachnida > Araneae > Linyphiidae > Oedothorax > Oedothorax gibbosus. The sequence continues at coordinate 34,493,145 of CM033280.1, read as the reverse complement.
GTACAACTATTCGAAGCAGTTTATTAATACATTATTTATGTCGCATACATTAATAACACTGCTTGTCAAAAGTCCTTTACATGGCGCTGAAGCACCCATTCAGTTAACAAGGTACGTGGAATTACTTCACCGGACGGAACGCCCCTGGCTACTTGACATTGATGGTAATCGACATGACGGTGTTAGCTAGCCCTTGCACATAAAAGTGTTTTCGTAATAGAAACTCTACGAATTTACAAGTATAGGCATTACTTATTCTTAAATATTAATAAGTGGCAGCGTAATAAGATGCGTGAAATGTCTGAAACATAGTTTAAGATACTTTATAGTCTTAAATTGCGACTTGTTACGATTTTCTGGGTAGAAACTGTTCAGCGATGCAACAGGTATTTGGTATAGCTCAAACTAATAGAGGTTAAATAAGGGATTTTAGAAAATAACTCTTAGTACAAACTTAATGAAGACTAAAAGGCTTTCAGAAGGAACTTACCAATTGAATTTACACAATGTAAATTTCATGTCCCTCGAAGTCCCAAAAGTTTATAGACAACGTTTTTTTATAATTTATATAAGAGCTAACTAATCTAGTAAGAAAGACGAAATAAATTATGCAAATACCTATTGAGAACAACGCCTTTTTAAATGCCAATAACACCTAGATTTCCGAATAAGAACGTTTATTTTAAGATTTTTGAATTCGCTTTTTATGTAACCTAATTTATCCTACATATATAGTGCTGGAATCTCGTCTTAATTTGTCTAATATTTTGTTTATTTATATAAATTAAGCCGAAAGCTCATTTTTACGTTGCAAATTTTCCTGTTTTGTAATCCTGCTCATAAAAGTTGACCTAAATTAGCAAAATCTAAACAAATAAAGACCACATTTTGAAAATTTTATAACGTAGAATAACTTAAGTTACACGAAAAACAATTAGAAAAACTTGAAGTTAACTTTTTATTAGGAAATGAAAGTGTTAATGGTATTCGCAAAGTCGTCGTTAACGAGTTAAGATAATTGGAGTTCTATTCAATCTAAAAACTTGTTATCAAATAAACAACACTTTTTGACAATTTTTCAGTCAAGAGCTTATTTATTACTTCTCAATATATCCAGATGTGAAAACCTCTATTTACATCGGACAAAAGCACCCATTCCCTTAAGAGTAGGTCCCATTTAATTAACGAGCTGCATGGAGTTTTCCCCTTTAACAAGAAAAAGATTCCGTCAAGACATTCAACACAAAACCTTTCCAACATGTCGCGGGATACATAACCTTGTTAAACCCTCGCCTAATCGACAACGAAAGCAATTGAGTCTTTTATTACTGAAATCAGCCAAATACAAACCTAAGTCATTCCTTGACAACGGGTTTCTGCTATAAGACATGCAATTTGTAAGGACAGGAAGCGCAAGAAAAAAAAGTTATCCTGATTCGTGCCTTAATTGGGTTTGTATACTCTTCGGATGGAAGCTCGTTATCCAATAGAATGGGTGCAAGAAAGTTAACTTCTTTGTCATTGGACACAGATCGGATGGCCCGGATGATGATTGAGGGATCTGTATTCGATTTTATTGGGTGATTATTTACTACATTTGTGATAGTTAGACGAACAGTGGCGTACAGACAACGAATATAGGCAATCTTCTAAGGAAACTTCAATCTTCTAAGGAGTTCTATCTTAATTACTAAGTGTCGGTACAATAAACAACAAAGGTACAAGGACTATACTATTATAGGGGATCACTTTTATTGTTTTTTTTTTAATATTCATATAAATCTTATAATATCTTTATCCTTTACACAACTTAAATATTAATCATTTATATAAACCATGTAATTAATTATTACGATTATATTTAATACATCGTAAAATTTCCGAGTGACATTTTCAGTAAACTTTGAACATTTTTTTTAGGAATAATGAAATATTTTCTCACTTACATCCATAAATCTTACTACTTTGGTTTGCTAAAACACCTGATCAGATACATTTACGAAGCCAAAAAAATCCAGTTTGCCATGACCGGAGTTTATAGAAGCCCAGACCATGATTTTTAAACCAAGGTGTAAAACAATAGAATACCTGAGGTTAAAGAAGAAAATAGAGATACTCTCACTGTATGTATTATAATAGAATTAGAGTTTAAGTGGGAGTGATAACCGATTTCCCAGATCAAAGTCTTCTCTTAGTGTTAATCTAATAGAAAAATTATTTTTCTAAGCCAAATTACGCTGGGTGTATTGAATATTTTTACATACGTATTCCATATGATAAATGTAGCTGACTTACAGCGCTCTATAATCAAACTTTGTGAAATTGGTTCGAATATTTCGTTGTGAAATTATTTATTGAAAATTTAAAAAAAAATTAGAACAAATTTTAAAACGTGGGTGTATAGATATCTGTTAGTCACAGGAACATTCTACATATTAAAGAAAACGTGTATAAAAATTAAATCCAGTCGGAGAAATGTGGCTTAGAAAATTATTTTTTCCCATTGGATCAACATATAGAGAAGAATGAATATCTTATTTGAAATTTGGAATCAACAAATAATTATTTGATACACTTTTTTCCTCAAAGTTATTTACTATTCATCCTCACAAACCTCGCTAAGGGGGCTGCGTTATTGGCGGCTAAGACTTTGCAGACTCGGCATATTCCTCAGAACTGGGAGAAATTTTTTGTGGCACCATTTAGGCAACTCTCGCTATCAATTAGGACCCTCGATTAAATGAATTCTGAGCTCCCAGTGAGTATTATAGTATGCCGAGATTTAATTTTGCGGAGAGAACCCAAGTGAAATGGGTACTCAAGGGATCTTTACATGCCACATAGTCATACAACATGCGTGCCAACCATTTTCCCATCCAGAAAATCAGACGACTCAGTCGGTGCTCGAGCCCGCAGTTATTGGGCTTATGAGGCGGACACGTAATATCTTTCAGCCAACTGAGCCGACCTTCACAAACCGACATGGTTTATGTTTTTATTGTAACATATACTCTCATTTACTTAACTAGTAGCCTTTCTTTATGCAAATAAACAGTCTGCAAAGAAATAGTATTTTCTTAGTGGTTCACCAGTTTGGTGTTTTGATATTTCCAAACAGCCAAATAAATATTATCCTTGCACTCTATATCCCGTTAGCTGGTCCATTTACAGAGAAAAGCAGAGCCTGTTTTTCCATCGTAGGCGGCGATATAACTTCCTTGGTCATGAATATTTCACGAAACACTTCCTTTGCGAACCTTCTTCAAGGACGGCTCCTGGGAAAATTGTTTGTCGTTTCCTTTTGCCAAAGATATAGAATGCAAGGGGGAATGCTGTCAAAGCCTTTCACTTCAGATTATTCTATGGTGAATCGATTGGACTGTGTTCGGGAAGTGAATCGCTTTGCCATTGTTGCTTGGGGATTCTATTGACTAGCTTGGTATGGTGTCGCCGACAAAGCTATTAAGGTCAAGAAATGACTTAAATTTTTTCCAGATTTTATTGGAAATGCAATTGAATGTATTTTTTCTTGATTGTGTTGGATGACATTTGTGTGAACCAAGTATAGAATCATCAATTGTAATTTCTTACGGGTGAGTGACTAATGATCCTACTTTTATCGTAATATAGTAATTCCGTTAATTTTTTAATTAATTTTAAAAAAATCAACCTTTGTTTTAAACAATAACTAATAACTTATATACCTAAATTACAGCTAGAGCTTTTATGAGAAATTAATAATGAGGGGTAGATTGTATTTCTGAGAACGTAAATGTAAAACATGTTTTCAAAGAACGTTAAGAAAATATACATTTAAAAAAAATTCTTCAAAATCAACTAAACTCCGTTAAACTAAGATTTTAAAGGCCAATCAAAGTCATAAATAAGACATTCAATTTAGCCCGTTCTTTTCCGCCACCTGAAAATGACGGGCAGAGGTTTCGCCTTTATTACCCGCTTCCGTGATATTTCCGGTAAGAAAAGTGTTGTATTAACGCGCCATTACGATTAAACTAACTTAAATCCACCAATTAAAATGCCAATGGCTTTAGTGTTCAGTAGTAACGTACCAATAAGATTAAAACTGAAATTTAAATCTACCAATTAAGACGCCAGTGGGGGGAAGAAGTGGTTGGAGTGTTCAGTAGTAACGCAATGAGAGCCAGACGCCACCAATTAAAACACCAATAACATTATCCAACTTCTTTAAAATGTAATCTAAAGTCGAATGAAAATTAAAAAAGAACATATACATAGTTCATACACATATTTTTAGATTATTTCCGGGATAAAGAAATAGGCTCTTTTATAGCATTCTCTTGAAAATTATTAGATCGGGTTAAACTGTCTACAAACACTTCTCCTAGAAACACAATTACCGCAAACTCAATTACAAGATAGCCTACAAATATAATTGTAAGAAATGAACCTTAACAATCTTAATTTCGCATTTGAAACAAGCCAATTAATTGCAAGATCGCGTAACTTGGATATTAGTAATATTTAATATTCGTTTTGTTTTGATTTGTCAATAGTAAAATCTTTCCTTATAAAATTTCTTTGTTTGTAGAACAATACGTGAATTCAAATAGTATTCGTTACATTTAAAGTAACTATTGGCATTGGAAACAAACGTCACTTTTCGGAAAATTGCCATAATTTCGAAGGTTAAAAACAGGTTCGCTGCCTTTACAGACTTGAGTCATTTTCTTAAGCTTGTTTACAATTCACGACCGTTTTCTCTAAAACTTGTTCTAAATAATATCACTTCGAGTACGTGCTGAAGACAACAAGATTTTTTCCTTAGGATGCATTTTGTTAAGAGAGATTCGGTGGTTTAGTTAGTATGACTCTTCATTTGTAACCTAAAGGTTGTATATTCAAAAAACCCTTTTTAGAATTTGAATATTTTACGGGGTAAAAAAAAGTGTTTTAACTGTAATTTACCGCTTTCAATACAAAAAATTTCAGTTTTTTATAACGGATATTTACTGGCAACTCAAAAGTTATATGCCAGTTTAAAACCGTAAATTTAACGTGGCGTTCTTTTTACGGGAACAAAAAACAATGTACTGCCTTCAAGTTACCACATTGTTTCCATTGTGGTAATTTTAGCAGTAATTTGTTTCATTGTTAGATGAATTTGTGTAGATTTTTCCCTAAGTATTGAACAACGAAAACAAACTTTCTTTGTTTTGTTAACATAAAACAACAATGTTTTAGCTGCACGTTAGCTTACATTTTCTTCATCGGTGAACTCGAATACGCCCACGGCTATGCCTTTAAAAAATTCACAATCTAATCACCTCCCATGTCAACAAATAATTCATTCATTCTTCACTTATTCATCAACAAAAAACTCATTCAACGGAAAAACGGAAAGATGACCTTTTCCTAGAAAGAAAAACGTTCCCGAACTCCCTTGGCGGAAACGGGAAAAGAAAGAGGAAGAGTCATCAAGATATAAAAGGAAAAATAAATGAACGGGAATTCGGGAAGAAAACCGGAAAATGAAGGAGAGAATATAAGCAAGTCAGTGGAGTGTTTAGAAAAGATGTGACTAAATAAACATTTCATTATTCAAACATGTTTTGTAAAGGAAGAATGTATTCTGTGTTTAATAATCTTTTTTTCATTTAATTATCTTCGAGAAATGTTTTTCATATGCATACTTTTCATGTTCGTAGAATGAACGTTTAAGATCACATATGGAAACGAAAGAAGTTATAGTGAAAAGAGGGAAACATCTATCATGAGTAAATATTACAATTACTTGAAAGGCTGTTAATTAATCAATTATATGGACACAAAATAAAATATTATTAAATAAAAATCATGTTTCCTTTATAGAATCAACTTCATATGGTCAAAAGTCCATCTCCACTGAATAGAAAACAGTTTAAAAAATAGAAAATTTATTTTATTTTCCTCCAGAAATTCCATTTTTTATACTACTGTTGTTTTCTTTAAAATTATATCTCAATTTGTCAAAAGGATCAGCTTCTTTGTAAACAGAAAAAAAAAATCTGCAACCAGTGATACAGATTACTTTTGTTGAGAATAGATTTTTTTCTGTTTAATTATAAATTTTTTTTTATGAAAACAAACTAATTCCGTGGCGTTTTTTTTTCTTAACGTACCCAGAAACACAGAAAATATCTGTATATTTTGCCAGTTGCATCATTTATATTTTATTGTTAATGTTTTGTTTATATAACTTCTGCAATAAAAAAGGATTTTTTCACAGTGTAAATATATGCCAAATGAAAAAATGAATTTGCAGAATATTTTTGAAATAAAAAGATAAATTGTTAAACAATTAACTGTTGCAATAAACATTTTAGATATTATTCTTTGAAACCATAATATTGTATCAATTAAAAATCTGCTTTCTTTAAAAAAAAACAGTCTCTAAAGCAGTATCTAATTAATCATCTATCTATCAATTAAGAAAGAGCAGTTTCTAAAAGTCTAGCATTGACGAAGTAATAAAAGCTCTTCAAAAATAACGGAGTACTACTTTTTACGCCAAGGGAAAACAACAGGTGATCGCACTTTCTGGGAGAGAAAGATGAAAGGAACGTTTTCTCTGGAGATTTTCGGCGGGAAAATCGCGATGCGTGAAAAGAAGGATGGGTGTATTCGTATTGTAATATTTCAAGTAACTCGTGCTATCTGAGAGATCCGGGTAGTATTGGGACTTGCATAAGAATTTAAAAGAAAAAGGTCTTTAAAATACTGAGATATATTTTTGCCTTTTATATATATAGATATTCCTATTTTGCAGGCTATATTATCACAATATTTTTTAATACTGAGATTCTTCTAGTGACAAGTAAGTTTGAAGGATTATTAATTCTGTAAAAAATGATTACACCTAGGTTATGTTATTTTAAAATATATGTTGATTTTTCACTGATAAAGTATGCAAAATAACAACAAACGAGATTATTAATCAAATGAGTATTTACTATCGAAATTTAATTTATGTTGTTTGGCAATATGGCAATACAAATTTTATTTGAAACTAAAAATAGGAAAATTACTTATTGGTTAAAAAAATTGAAGGAGGATTGTCAGAAGTTTCCTTAGCATTTCTGAAATAGGTTGTTTACTTTATCGTTTTTTTGTTATCGAAATATTTGTAAGCAATTCCAATCAATCATTGTACTTTTTAACATTTTATAAAATGTAATTTTTTTAGTTACCGAACATGGACTATGCGCATCCAGTTGTATGGGTTAGATTTAGTTTTAAATATCGTCGCACTAGAGCTATACATGAGGGCTATTGGCCACGGGCTTTTTAATGTAGAACCACAGTCAAGTGACTAGCCGACACCTGAGTAGGCAGTCAATGCAACTTTTAAGGGCGACATCATAAGCAGCGTCGGGACTTTGTAGAAATATTTAACGAGCACTCCCACCACACGGGGTATTATTAGGGACACGCGGCATTTTTGGCTGCATGGGCCGTTTATAGGTCAGCTGTTATTTTGTCGATGCCTGGATCCGAATCAGGAACCTATCGCATGCATGGCGAACACCTTTACCGACTGGACTCCCTAGCCCTGTCGAGTGTACGAATATGGAGTGGAATGTTTACCACATTTTGGGAAATAGAAACTGGTCATTATATCATAGCTATTATGACAATTTTAACACGGCCTATGGGAAAGCCCTCTAACTCCTAGAAGAGCCTGGATACAATCGGACTACTTAAAAAAAATCATTATTATTTTTAAAAAAATTTATAACTGTTTTTAAAAAATTTATAATTTATAACTGGGAGGAAATTATAATATACTGATGGAGTACTGACCAGTGGAGAGGGTATCAATTGGTATAAAATAAAAGTTCACATAAAAAACAATCATCGTTAGTAAGGGTAAGGGTACACCCGTGCAACGCCGAGTTTATAAAGCTAGTTAATTTATAAAACACCATTTAAATAATAAATAAACGTTTAGAGTTGAATATACAATAATACAACAAAATATACTTGCTATACAAACAGAAAGAATGAAAAAATCAGTTTAAACAGATCGCTTTGAATCCTTAGCGCCAAAATCTTTAAATCTTTTATTTTATTCAAACATCGAAAATGCATATAATATTCAATTGGTAAACTTGTATTTGCAGAGGATGTACACTTTTTTTCACAAATATTTTTTCATGGAACATGGTTTAGTTTTAAGTAAAAAAAAAGCGCTTCGCTTTGAATGCACCTGCGTCTTCTTAGGTGTTCCCATAGCATTTGCCAGAAATGGCAATTTTTCGCCCTTCCAATGAATTTTGTTAAAAACTTTTATTGCAGTATTATCATTTTCAGTACAGAACAAAAATATTATAGTTAACAAATAGGGCTTTTTTACATTCAGTTTTTATAAAATATTCATGCTTATATGTGAAGACACTTTACTCTGGGGGCTTAATGGTGTACGTGCGGACATGGAAAGTGTTTACAAAGACTAATTGGTTAGTTTGTTTTTTATGATTAGGTTGAATGATTGTTGTAATAGAGCTACAGGAAGGCTATGGGGGAGACGAGCGTCGTAAGTTATAGAATGAGACAATGAGTGGAAAGCTGCTGAGACCTTACGCAACTTTTAGATGCAACATCGTGCGCAGCATCGGGACTCTGGAGCATATTTAACGTGTACTCTCTCTGCACGGTTATTATTCATCGGAGATTTTGGCTGCACAGACTGTTTATAGGCTATTTTGGAAATGCGCGGAACCGAACATGGGACCTTTCGCATGCAAGGCCAGCACCTAACCGACTGGGCTCCCCAGCCTCCTGGTTAGTTTGTATATTAACTCGCCAGCCTACGCATACCGTTTTATGGATAAATAAATTCTCACAAATTATAAATCTAAAAATAATACAAATCATAAATCTAAATTAGAATTCGAATTGGTGAAACTATTTTTGAACATTGAATCTTCCGTTTTTTACAGCTACTTTTGCAGGATCCATGTCTACGTAACTAAGAAAACATGCGCTTTATAAAATGCAAGAGTACTGTTTTTGTCTTTTAAATAACTTCTGACTGAAATAAATTTATTTAAAAACTTTTCTGCGAAAGGCTCAAGAACCAACTGTTTACGAAAACTATAAACAGAATCTTTCGCTTTGTTAGTTAGAGACGGAACCTAAATTCCTCATATTTTGTGCCACACTCAAGCATTTTGGCGACATTCCAAATTTCGCGCATTCCATTTCGAGGCAGCCCTATTACAGACGGTAAAACACAATCACATCAAATCAAAGCAAACAAAAGTGCAATTCCTTGTCATCCAAACGAGAAATCCCGATTGCGAGTTATGATAAAAAAAAATGTCGAAAAATATTCAGGGTCTCCCAGTTCCAAAATACTCGGAAAACCGAAAAAGCATAAATATATAAATGAAATAATCTGCGAGTAGAGGAATAAAAGAAAATATCAGCATGTTGTTTTATATTTGCTTTTCAACACATAAAAATAGGCAATTCAGATATTAAAAGTTTGCCCTTTTTATAATATAAACCTGAATTGTGTGCAGTTTAGATATATGTGAAGTCGGATCATATGAAAAATTTGATTAAATTAAAAGTCAAATTGGACGAACTGGACTCTTTAAATTCTCTAAAGATTTTAGTATTTTAAATAAAGCTGGTAATCCATGTACAATCTTCATAACTTTACGAAAAGTTATTGCAAAAAATATTATTAAAAAAGATGAATAATCGAATTTTATTTAATTTTATTTTAGAAACATTTTTTTTACACATTTAAACATTCTTCCTCGTTTGAAAAGCTAAGGTAAGAAACAATTGTCATTTGTGCAGTATTCCTAGAGTAAAATGTATTTCCGCTTTTTGAACCTTCGTCATTACATCTCGATTCTAATAATCCTAAATAAAATACTATTCCCAAATGCACTAATTGGTTTTGAATTTAAAAATAACCTTAAAGTTGTATGTAGTTGTAAGAACCTTAAAGTTGTATGTAGTTGTAAGAACCTTAAAGTTGTATGTAGTTGTAAGAACCTTAAAGTGTATGTATGTTAAGTTTGTATAGAACCTTAAAGTTGTGTATGTAGTTGTGTATGGTTGTGGTTGTGTTTGTAAGAACCTTATTTTTAGTGTGACATGGTAGTTGTAAGAACCTGTTTAAGTTCTTAATAGTAGTTGTAAGAACCTTAAAAGTGTATGTTTTCCGGCTTCCAGCCTCCACGGAGCTTTAATGAAGCCAAATACGCCTCGTAATTTATAACCCTGGTGAAGTGACGAGCTTAATGACAGTCCACACCCGCTTATCTGGTGGATTTGGTTTAAAAAACCCCTGTATAGTCGAGAACCCTCGGATTAAAAATATTTTTGGTTGTCTGTAAAATACTCCACACAAGAGTACAAGAGTATACATATCTTATGTTCGTGGCTTTTGCGTCTTAGTAGAAAGCGCTTAAGATATTGATAACGGCCTGGGGGTTTTCATAGAAGTTTTGATTATTTTTGAGTGTTCTGCCTCCCCCCCATGTTTTTTATTGAGTATAATCATATTTGTCAAAATATTAATGCCAAAATATTTTTAAAATTATTTAAGAGTTATTGTTCCATAGTTCCAAGTAAGAATCTTACTAAATCGTGACTCGTTTTCTCATAAATAGCCTCTAACTCTTGCCCGTAACTACATCAGAAGTTGTAGTTCATGAAAAAAACATCAACCAAGGCTGTCCAAGGAGTACCGTAAAAGACTGCAAAGTAGCGGAAAGCAGATAAGAGAGAGAGAGAGAGGACTGTACTATAATCACTGAACTGAACTGAAACTCTGGAAGGACCATCCCATGAAAAGCTGGTGAAGCCTATTTTTGGGTCATTTGGCGACAGCTTTAAGGAGAATATATGCCACATTTGGCATGAATTCGCCGATCACTATTGACACTTGACTTTACAGTTTGCATTGGATTGCCTAATTGCTCGCCAATAATAGTACTCAAAGGAATTTAAGTTTTAAAGATTGTTCCTGCAATTCTATTTTTTTAAAAGTACGTGTTTCCGAAACTTCATTATATAAAGAACCTCCTAAAGCAATAACACATCAATTTTCTGTTTAAAAAAATATTGAAAAAGTTGGTTTAAAATGCCTATTTTTACAGGTAAAGTATAGGATTGGCGGCAAAAGTTGGGTTGCCCTTACAGGGTTGCCGCGCTTCACCGACCCTATTGTCGAGCGTTTCGATGCTCCTTCCAGAGTTTCAGTTCAGGTCAGTGACTATAATATTAAATGTAGGTTAGAAAAAGGCAGCCCCGGAAAAAGTACAACCAAACCTAACCTGTACTATAACATAAAAGAAGCATTAAATACTTTATATCTATAAAGCAAATGTTTTACTATTTTTTAAAGCTACAAAAGCCTCTATTCATTGAGAACTTTGTAAAATATAGCCGCATTATGATCTTTTTCATTTCAATACCTATATATTTTGACATTTAAAAACTATTTTTCAGCAAAATAGGAACATAGAATAGCTGTAATATCAAAAGAACCTGCTCTCCGTCCTCACCAGGAAGTTCTTAAACGCGGGTATCACGTGACGCGGGATGATACTCGTCTCCATGGCAACAGATCCATCCGCACACACCTGTTGGGATTGCCCAAACTTACCTGCGTGTAGATCGATTACGCCACGGTGGAGAATTTTTCCGGTATTCAGAGTTGCCGGGAAAAAGAGTGGAGAATATGCGAGGCATTTATTAAGAATGAGACCGACAGTTCATTACAATAACACAATAACACACGGTTTCTTTCCGTGTTAATCCAATAAGGGATATGCAGATTGAATGAAGTATAAATTTGTTAAATTAAATTAAAATTTAAATTGCTAACTAAAAAATTATTTTCTTTAATTTTTAAAGATTTCTGTAGCTAAGGGTCATAAATAAATGCTTCATTCTTCAAATTTTAAAACGTATTAAAATTATAAAATCTGTATTTTTTTACAAATTATGTGTGTTATTGAAAAACTTGGCAGTCAGGTGAGGTTCAGGTTTATAGTCTTATCCCTTAGTGAGTTTTAATCCAAAGAGTAAAAATATTTCAGGTATCTGTAAACTATTTTTTTGGATGTGCATAAAATATTTTTACCAACGGTTTCTTTAATATGATAAATTCAACTGGCTTAAATGCCTCTAGAATTCAATATTTGGAAATTGGTTAAGATATTTTTGATTTTCAATACATAGTTTTACAATAAAATATTTCAGCAAATTTCAAGTTGAGTATTTTCCCCACTGGAACAACACAGAGAAAAAGCCTTTGGTTTGAATAGCCGACGGTATTTTTCCCCCTTAAGAGGAAAAGACTTTCCCCCTTAAGAGGAAAAGACTTTCCCCCTTAAGAGGAAAAGGGGGTATTTTTCCCCCTTAAGAGGAAAAAAAGAATTTCAACATGAATGAATTTTGTCTAACTTCTGTGAAAATTTTGCTTTACTATGTTAGCCATTTTTCATTATCTATGAAAATCGTTATAACAGAAAAATAATTTGAAAAGGAAGCACATTTAAAACTATATTTTACAACTAAAAAACTCAATGTATTTTACCCCATTACTTGAAATATTTTGGATTACTACCATGAGTTGTATGTAAATGTTTAAATGTTAATATGTTTTTTTACTGGGATATTTGTTTGGCAAAGCTGATTTCAAAAGAAATCGATAAAGTTTTTTCCACGACAACTTGTTGCACGTGTATCTTTTTTAGGAACAGTTTCCCCAAATATCTGGTTTTCGAAATATAAAAGATGGATCAACTATTCAAAGAACTTTTCGCCTTCTACTATTAAATTGTATTGTGTAACATTACGCCCTAAAATTGGTGGAATCCTAGTCGTTTCTCTTTAAAGAGTAAAGTTACACAAATAATAAGTTCATTCGCATTTTAAAGTGTAACCCAATAAAAATGGCGTAACATTACTTCATATATTTGGTATAATATTTGGAAATTGAATACTCCATAAATTAGGTGCAACTTTACTCTGTAAAGCTGGAGGCAGTACTGGCTATCACCAGTATGGGGTAAATTCTTATTTGTGAAACGCTACTTCATAAATTTTGCGTAACGTTACTCGAAATTTCGGAGTATTAATAGAGTTAAAATAAGAACTAATCTCCGCTAACGTTCAGAGGGATCTGTTGAGAAAAATATCCAGGGAATTATTTCTAAGAGGTATCGGATGCAGCCTACTCTGGTTTTAGCCTAGTAATTTGTACGTGGTTTTAAATGATTTTTTTTTTAAAATTAACCTTAAGTTTGTTGACCACGCACAAGTATTATCCTCTTTTAAATTATTTGAACTTATCATTGGATTGAAGCGGTTTTATGCTTATATTTACAGCACAAAAATTTTTCAAATACTGTGGACTGATAAAAGAACAAACTTACTACAGAAATTGAGGCAACATAGTTTTAATTTATTTCTCAAATGTTTAAATCTGTATCAAAATAACAAGAAAGTAAAAAAGGAAATACTCTAAAATACATAAGGCACATTAAAAAATGTAAATCCCAGATGGTTTTGGAAGTTGAGTTGCAAAAAATAGAGTAGCTTGCAAAAAACACCAAAAATAGATTTTTCATAAATATTAAAAAGAAATCTATCACCGAGAGCAGAAAATCTCTTTTACATAAAAGAGGATACCAGACAAAAGATTTTTTTGTTACTATTTTACGATGCAGAAAAAAATATAAACTACAAAAATATTTGTTAATACCGAGCAACAAAGAAAAATCTGCAAAATTTTTATTTTATTGTATTAAAACTGTTGCTCTTTTTTTCTAAAAAGAAAAGTGCCTTAAAGGAATCATTAATTAGAAAACCAACTTCCGACCCTAATGAAAATTAAGCAAAATACAATGATAAAAACATAACACTTTAAAACATCATACATTTTATAAAAAATGAGCAGCTATTTACTTTTCTTGTCTTGTGATATTTTTAAAAATATAATATTCACGTAGTTTAAGGAAATATATTGGTAATAGTTTTTTGAATCAAGGACAATTTTTTACATTGTACTTTGAAGGAAACATTTTCTTACTTACAGTTTTATCTACAAACTAGTATTACTACTTTCCCAAAAGGTAAAATACAGTTTTTGACAGGAAATGGTTAAACACAGGCATGATGATGTGGGAAACATGTTTCGTTTAATTATGGTACACATTTTTCCAGCTTTCCAAAATTCGTGTTATATTTTTAAAAAATGTTTTAAACAGATATAAGCAGTTTATACAGATGTATGGGAAATTTTAAAGTTTTTATTGTTTTTCTGCTACTACATATTTTCTTGATAGTTACTAGCCATGCATATATTGCTTTAGATATGTACCAACTTCTGTCAGCTATCTTTTGGTTATTATATAAACCATTTTTAGTTTGGGTACAACCTGTTTTAGCTTCCACACTAAGTTTGAAACGTAAAACATTGAGGGTTTTATAATGACTATGTCCATCTGTCGATCTATCCTCTACACAATGTGCCTTACTAATAATAAAATTTAAGTTAGTCCAAACTATAGCAACAGATTTTATTAAAACTGCATGGAGACTATTTCCCAAAATATTTTGATAATCTTTAGGCAGGTTAAATAGTGATCTATATTGTTTTACAATTAAGAAAAACAACCAAAGAAGTAGTTGTTTATGTTTTTATAAATGCAAGTTTAACTTTCTTAGATATTCAATTTTATTGTAACTTTCATACTTAATTTTTGCAAATTCACAACACTTGTATAAATATTACATTACAATATGCATAGCATTTTTACATCAAAACAAATTTATTATGATGCATATTTAAATATGTTAATGCATATTTTTTATTATTTAAAATAAAGACCATAAGCAGACAGAAAAGAACATTGTTTTAAAACCTTTTCTACTTAATCTTACATTTTGAACAAAATAAATTGAAATTTTCTGGTGCATGTGTTTTACGTTTTTGTGATTTATTTAAAAAAATGAAATGATAATATTTTTATTTAAACAGTCTAATGTTTTATTTGTGAATATTCGGCTTTGAATTTCATAATGCAAACTTGTTTAAAGATGAATTTAAAGAACTATTAAAAATAAGTTTGTTTTGAAATAAAAGTTTATACCACATCTATATTTTATTTTAATAACGATTTGTTGTCTTTAATTGGTTATATTTACCAGAGAATGAATATTTCTTGTTTGAAATGTTGATACGAAACTTAATTAGTTAAAACTTTTTAATACTAGAATGTCTGTTTTGAATTATACCTAAATAAAAGTTTTCTCATTGAGGTATTACGCCCGTTAACTTTTTTATGAATTCGTCATACAAAAATAAAACCTTTGCAATAACAATTTTAATTAACTACTCTATGTAATTACTGGGAATCTAATACACATTAAACAATAAATCAGACAACGTCATTTCATGTATCATTTAACTCAGCTGTAATAACAGTTACATTCTGCGAATGGAATTGTTATCCCCGTCATTTCCCATTAAAGCCATCCCATTTATCTACTCATTTAGAGAAAGGGCCACTGTCCTATTTAATACTATAAGACATAAGTCCTTTTTTACTATACATTATATATCAATAAATAAGACCCAATACACATTTCTTATCTACAGATAAACCTTGATCATAAACACGGAAAATACGGTGACAACTCAATCGGAAATACTCCGACACCAGAAAATGAAACCATTTAACGGTCTCGCCGAAAATATACTCCATTGCTACATAGCCATACCATCTTTTCCGAATCGAAGAGGTAATTACAATGTCAAAGCTGCAGTATTTATCATACGATCTTATGATAAATCCACGTTTTACCCACCACTGGACCGTTGCCAAAAGGCGAAAGCGTAACTCGTCCGCAAAAAAAAAACGGTAATTTATTTAGATATTTTTCCTTTCTGATCTTGATGTATAATGGAAAGAAAAGGGTTTTGACAGAAATTTAGCTTTGCGGTTGTTGACTTGTCTGTTGCTTAGTATATAACAGTCTTTGTGAGTAAATATTTTCTACTCATGTGGTTTCGCTAGAGTTTGTATACAGTATTTTTATAGTATCTAATGAGTTACACAAATTAACTTCATACTCTTCCAATAAACACTAGAAATTTTTTTTGACTGGTATTTGATGATAATCGTAGTATTTTTCTTCACAACCCAGAGGTTTTTAAGTTCCATTGTCTTTCTTCTATTTTCACCCTTTGAGGGATACAGACGTATAAACGTATCATTTGAATGCCAGGTTTCTCAGCAATACAAATCAGTAAAAAAAAATTTAACTTATTATAATTTTTTTTAATTTTAAAATTTTAAATCTGGAGTAGTTATTTGTAATTATTTGCTACAAATCAAAGCAATTTAAAGAAAATAATTTGTCATTTAAAATTTTAAATTTTACCTCATGCAGTGAAAACAAGATTGCACTTAAACCAAATTGCGTAGCCCTCCAATGGTTAAGTAGCGAATAATTAACTAAAATAATGAATGATTTTTAATATGTTTTACTGTGTTATTTTTTAAAAATTATTTTAAATCGTATCAATTTTTTATTTTAATTATTGGTTTCAAATAAGTTATTTTAATTTAAAAAATACGGCTTAAACTATACTCATATATACTAGATTGAATTGACATTAACTTTTGGAAGGTCGCTAAATCTGATTTTGATTTTATATACTATCTTTAGTTGAAAAATAGTGAACGGATACCTTAAAGATTGAAGTAGTATTCAAAATTTTATTTCCTCATAATTGAAAACATTATTATGAACTAATATATATTAACATTAACTATGCAATAAAAAAAAAACCGAGATGACTATACTGAAACCGCCTTGAACATATTTTCGAAACAGGCTGCGGAAAAATATTTAGACAGTCAGATGCCGCGTACCACCTTTGAAATTTATTTCTTCAGATGGTCAACAGCAATTAAGTTGGTATGTTACAATTAACTTTCCCGAGCTTTGATATTAACGTTACACACTTTGACTTAGTAGTAGTTCTGTAAAACAAGTTTTGTTTTCTAATCACTTATATACTGAGGAAGCGAACATTTAGGGTCCCGTTTTACTCTTCGTTCATTCATAGCCCTTAACCCAAATTCCACACAAGATAAAGAAAATATGAGTGTTTACAAAATCAATATATTTTAACTTCAGCCATATCCCAAGCAATAAAACTAGCCTAAATAGAGCAAATATAATTCCGAACCATATTTATGCATTCAAATCCCCAAATTAAAGTTAAAAATAGCATTTAACATAAATAATTTTGATATTATAAATATTTTAAATAAATGTATAACATATTGTTAAAACAATGTTATCGGAAACATAGCAATATAGAACATAACAACATTGCTACTAACTTAACTCCTTAACGATTGGACAATTTTTCAAGAAAACGGTGCCTCATTTTTATCATTGACTAGCTTTATAAACCCGGCGTTGCATGGGTGTACCCTTAATAACCCTAATTAGTAGTTTTTTTATGTAAACTTTTATTTTATACCAATTGATCCCCTCTCCACTGGTCCACTCCATCAGGATATTATAATCTCCTCCCATTCTGATATGAGGGGTTGATTTTATCCAGGCCCTTCCAGGAGTTTGAGGGCTTTCCCATAGGCCCCTGTTCAAATTGCCAGAACAACTATATGATATAATGGCCTGTTTCTATTTCACAATTAGCGCAAAACGAGAATATGAATGGATATCACATAAAAATATGAGTATGAACAATACATATACATTAATTTTTAATTTTTTTTTAGCTTAAACTTTTTAAAAAGGAGTTAGTTAATCTTATTGGCGTTTCATTCGGGAGATTTAAGTTAGTTTGTTGTTATAGGCTGCTTATAGTACTGAATACTCCAGCCCTGAAATATTACGGAGGAGAAAAATAGAGGTAAAAGCCTCACCCCGTCATTTTCACGGGAGCGAGAAGGAAGGGGTTGAGTGATTCTTAATTAACTGTCTAACAATTGTAAAATTTATTGTATGATTCAATTTTTTTAAGATGGTAGTGTGCAATTGAAAATAATGTATTTCTGACCGCAACATTAGCATGAAAACTATCTACCCAAGACTGTTTGTTCCATACGATAGGCAAACAGTTTCAAAAACTAGATTCCAGAAATAGAGTGGCTGTTCAGTGCAGGTTGAAAGGACATTCTTTCTAAGGTCCAAAAACATTCCTTTCCAAAGCCCCTTATAACTTTTTCCTGTTACCAAGAGACTTTTGGCCGGAATTCGGTGATTTTATATCTATGGTTTTCTTTATTTATCTTCAAAAATGTTTTCCTTAAATTAAAAAAAATCAAATACAAACTTTGAGTTGTCTTGCATTTCAAAGGGCATTTACTAACAAATAATTTATAATATTTGTGATAGAACGCGTTTCTATTCAAAAAAAAAAATATCCAAACTTTAAATTCCTGTCATACGACAAAAATTCGAGTTTTTTTTAGCTTCGACTGCAATATGCCTTAAGGGTCAAAAGGATTGTAGGCTATATTTTGACAAGCTTTAAAAAGGAAAAGCTGCCTATTTCAATTCAGCATTCCCATGATAAAAAGATTTTTTATTCATTCGTGAAACATTATTCTTGAATATATGGTAGTCATCTACCTTTGAGGTAAAATTTTACTTATTAAAAAATGTTTTAATAGTAATTTTTAACAAAACTACTTAAAAATAACTTGTTGTTCTTGCTAAATTGTTAGTATTAGCGTGTTTTTATTAATATTACATAACCTCGCTCAATGTATTCTTATTTAGCTTATATTAATATGATGATTATTTTCGATTAGGTCTATTTTTATACAAAAAATATAATTGATGGTTCATATATTTTGAAAAGTTATTACACCATTAGCCAGTGCTAAATATATAAACTACGACAGTAGATATTTTTGCTTCAAAAATATTGATATAACTTTATCCTAAAGTATATAATATCTTAACATTTCTTGCCACCAAAAATATAGAAATATTTTTACAAATATAAACTGTATATAATGCAGTTTATCCCATTAACGACGGTTGGCAAGAAAACTTGATAGGGGAAAATTAGCTGACTAAGGGCCCGGGTGGCCTAGTAGTTAAGATTTCAGACCATTACGCTAACAGTCTGCGCACTGTACCGTGTGCAGGTTCGATTCCCACCTTTGCCCTGTGTGTAATTTCTCTCTGTGTGTCAGTAAAAATTCTGTCTGTGTCTGTCTTCCTTGACGAAAGTTTATAAGCGGGTCTCTGGTCAAGCACACAAACCGGAAATACATGTACCAACCAATGAACTGACGGCTTAAGTTTAAGTTTAACATAATTTAAAACAAACCAAGAACATAGCTTCATACAATTTATGTAGGAAAAAAAAGGTTAGACGGAAAACGAATTTAAAAAACTTTAAGTTGAAGTTTTTATTCGTAAAAGAAAATGTTAATGGTTTTCAAAATGACATCGTTAATGTGTTAACACACACATGGCTTAATCTTTCATATATATTGTTACTCTGAATCTCTAAGTAAAAATAACAAGTAGGTTTGTTACAGAATCTGTCACTCAACCCGCTTCCACACAACATTTGTGCTCAACAGGAAAAAAGTCGCCAAATACAATATTAATTCTATTATAAACATTTGGCTAGTTTCATTTATTTTATTTCGAAAATTCAATAACTATTTCTTCAAGAATTTTTTAATAATTATTATCGTTTGCAAAAATTAATTAATATTTTAAAGAATAAATATGTAATAATCATCTTTTTAAATAGAATCTAAACATTTCACATCAACATAGAAACAAAGAATCCCTTAGTTAAATATATTTGACGTCATTTCAAACTGATTGATGTCGCAAAAATAAATTTCTTTTAATTTATTATTTAAAAGAATTAAAGTTTCTCGAGTGATTGTTGCGAATGGCAATGGTGATTTTATTCTAAAAAAATGGCTTATTATGCTTTTTAAATGAGCAGTAAATTTTGAAGTTTTTTAAATAATTAAAGTACTTCGTATTCGAATTTTGTTCTGAGATTTGGAATGTCCGAATTCCAAATCTCAGAACACAAAGTCTAATTTCGTTGCGCTGAATTTTTTGACGTATCACACTTGCATGTAGCATTTGTAGTTTGGGCTATGAAAGTGGGTGGCGGACAGACGGAACTACAGACAGACGGACTGAAAGATTATAATACCTTCCACTAAGCTAAAAAGAAGCTAAAAAGAACATGATATCAAAGATTTCTTTAACCAACAAAAGAAGAAGTTTTAAGTAAGTTCTAAACGAAATTCTTTCCAAAGAAAAATCGAAATATCCTAGAGACAAATCCGTAATAGTAAAAGTCCTTTTTAGGATCAATAATTTTATCACTTAAAACCTGCTCCAAACTTTTTTTGCTATTGACCGACGAAGTTTAACAACGATATCAGAGATTACAGTTGTCACCCTACTTCATTTTCTGTATTTTGACTGAATTTAAGAGCAGTGGAATGGAAAAATTCTGTAAAGCGTAAAAAAAGAATGAAATTAATTTTATTTTTGTGCTCGCATTTGATAGGAATAGTTAGTTTAAAAGGAACTACCCGAATATCCTATAATATAGAATTTAAAAAATTCTATTGTTAAGGTCTAATCCAGAACCATAGTAACGATAATAATGAATGGGCATTCACATTTCTCTTATCAAAAAATTACCTAATCAAAAAATAATTAAAATCTCTTATTAAACAAAATTTGTACGTCCCATACATCGTAAATTTTGATGCGTTTATTGTAATTAATATACAAACTGTAAAAAAATATCGGAAACTGCCCAATTTATAAAAAAAAATCAGAAATTGCCTAAATAATCTGCACAATTCCCCTTCCCCACCCCAGTGGTATTAGAACGTATCCTTTTTGCTAATGATGATTATGTATCATCGTTAGCCAAAAATTTGGAAACAAATAAGCATAATGCCAGTAATTTCTCAGGAAGTGTCAGATAATCCACAATCAAATCCATAGGTTTTAATATGTGCAAAACCCAGTAGTATAAAACGGTTTTTGGCACATTTGAACGGGGGTGATGAAACTATTTTTTCCCACGTATTTCTCAACTTCGGGCTCCTAGGAATCGATCCAGCGACCTCAGGAGCCTATCTTTTATTCACAATACCATAACTGTATTCCACGTGTGGAGGCCATAGAAACTTGTTGAGTAAGATGAATTATTTTGAATTCGTCAAAAGACTGTTCGTAAAATGATTTAGTCGAGGAAACCCAGGAACTAATCAAGAAGAGATGGCAACTAAAAAAGCCAGGAAAGTAACTAGTCTGTATGTGGAAAGTTGAGGTAATTTATATATCACAAATTTACTATGACGACCTCATTTTATTGTGAAAACTATGTTCTCAAGGGCAAATACGTTATAATTTCAAATTCGAGATCATAAATGTTCTTAAATTTAATCTGTCCATTGCAGTCAATTTCACAAAAAATCTTAAAATACAGCCTAAACATTCTTTCGTAACTGGAAATTGCTTCGACACAACGAAATTACAACCTGTTTCACAAATAGTTTAAATTGTTTGATGTTTTTTTAAGAAAAAAACTGTCAGCTAGTGGGCCTACAAATTCCTGACAATTTACAAATACAATATGCTTATTTTATACGAACAATTTGTAATTTTAAAGCAAATTCTATTTTAAACATACAAATTGTAAAGAAAAACTAAATACTGCCTCCCCTATTGGAAAAATATAATCTCTGGTAACCCCAGTGATATGCGGGGATACTGACCAGTCCACGATACTAACGAGACATAATAAACAGCCGAACCTGGGCTCAAACCACGGACCTTCATTTCGCCTCTCTCTGAACTGAGCTGTTTCTGCACACATTGTTTGAACAAAAGTTTAAATGCTTGTTCGGTTACATTCTATAGCAGTTCTGATTTTTACGGAAAAAAATATGTAAATAACAGATTGTTTCTACAATGTAGTCTTAGCGTTGATCCTCAAACCGTGTGTTTGAGCACGCGTCGGCAAAAAAATATTTCGTTTCCTAAATGCTACAACCCATGTAAGTGACTTCAGTGCTGCAATCTACTGATCAAAAAATTCCTGCTACGATAAGCTAATATTTTTTTTTCTCAATCGTTCTCAGAAATAAGAAAATATAAGTTCTCAAATATGAGAACAAGTTGTTCGAAATTATTATGAACCAATGACGTTCTAAAAAAGGTGAACATTATTCCCAAATTAGAGAACCAATTTATAAAAGTGCAAAATGAGCCTGTTTTCAAAAGAATAAAACGTTATATTTTGAATTCTTAGCGGAAATTGTTTTTGACCCCCAAAAATTTTCAAAAATCACATTTCAATGTTTTTAGTGTTTCTTAAAATATGAAATCTTAGCTTTTCAACGATATCTTACATTAAAAGTTTCGAGTACTGAAACTATTTTTAATATTTTTTTTAACCAAACGTTGTTTAGGTAAAATCCACCCATGTTTTATTGGTAAGAAACCACTATTGTTTACTTTACACGGTTATATCTCAAAACTTATTTTTTTAATGTTCATGTACCTTTTTCTCAAAATCTACTGTAAGTATCAGACTGAAATTTTTTTATATGTATTTAAGAAGTTTGTTTCTAAAAGCCGCTGAAGGTATTTGACTGTAAATATCTTACTTTTTTCTTTTTAATATTGATGTTTATAGGTAAAAAAATATGTAGTTTCACTTAAATAATTATAATGTAAAAATTAAACAAAAATTTTGAAAATGCCTCCATTAAAGTATAGTTAAGCATTCATTTAACAACTAGTAAAAATTTCATTAAAAAGTATCAAATATATTCCCAGAAAAAGGTACATAAAAAAGGTCATTTTAACATGGGCTTCAATGGAGGGCTCCGGTCCCCCTTAAAAATTTAAATTGGAATTAAAATTGGCGAAACACTCGAAAAGTCGAACACAGTATGACACTAATCATAAATACTTTAGACACTGAAGGCATTTTTAAATTTGAAAAGAAATATAAGGTTTGTTTAGACGCAATACTATAAGATTTAATTACTAGTTTTTTTTGCATTTATACACCAAGTGTAACAAGGTAAAGAAAAATAATTTAAAAATAACTCAATTTTTAATTGAATGTGCATCCGCCTTTTAAATTAAATGGTGCGATTATGTCACTAAAAATAATTTAAGGGAAAATATCAATTAGTACTTTTCATTTTAACATATCAAAAATACAGAAATGTAAAAGTGAAATGAAAATATTGTTGAATTAAATCATTTATTGGTAGATAAAACTTTTTCTTCATTTCTAATCTTTCAGTAAATCTCTCAATGAAAAGAAGCTTAATACATCAAATGTTTTAAGAATTTATTTGTTCTTGTATAAATAGCTTAAAAATTAATTTTTAAGTATGTAATTACAGTTTTGATGCTTGATATGTCTTTAAAAAAAGTGTATTAAATTAAATTTTATTTTTTTTTGTTGCAAAAAAATATTTTCAATTTTTTTAAAAAATTTAAACCAAACATGTTTGGTTTCCAGCTCCTTAAATACTTGTTGTATAAAAATAATGTAACGGATTAAATAATTTTCGAAATTTTTTTTCGAACTTAATTTTCAGTTTATCAACAAGATTAGAGAACATCAACATCAACAAGATTAGAGATATCTTAAGTATTAGGCAATGTTTCCTTATGCTTGATAGTTAAAATAATTTCTTTAAATATAAATAATGTTGAGGTTTGTAACGTGCGTAAGTAATCACGGATATGTCTGTTAATGTTTGTGTATAAAATATTCTTTAAGAAAGTTATATTAAGAAGTTTTCTATGTTATAACTTCTTATATAAATTAGATATTTAATATGAGGTTGTTATAAGGGAGTCAAAAGTGAAGAAAATTTAAAAGTACTCTAACAAAAACACATAAGGAGAAAAATTGTATTGAATTTTTTTTCTCAGCAGTATTATAAAAAACGTATTATATTTATGTTTTAAAAATATCTAACTATACCTATTTGTTCTGGGAATTCAAGAGTTCTTTATTCACAAATACCCTTTAGAAATATTTTTGAAACTTCCACGGAAAAAGTTTAAAGTGGATTTTTTTTCGTGACTTCACAAAAGCATATAAATATCAAATATCTAGATATACTCTTTGTAGAGAGATCTTTGGACTATAAAACCGATTCTAGGCTGGCTGAGATTACAGGATTTTCCAGAAGCTTTAAAGATTTCATCCCCAAGTTACAAAATGTTAAAAGTTCTGTCGTCTTTGTATTCATGCAAATAGTATTACAAAGACAATGCAATTGATATTTAAAAAACCTTAAAATGAAGATGAAGTTTCATTTGACTAATTTAAAGGAATTTTTCTTTACTTTAATGCTAATGGGCTTGTTTCAAGTGGGGTATGGCAACAGCTCGGCGGACTTGCTTTCATTTTTCTCGAATTATTTTTGTTGATATTCGAAATTGATTCTAAGAATAGTTTTTATGTTATTTTTAATTACATTTTGTGTGTTTGTTGTTTATCATTTATAAGAAAATTCATTAAAGAGGCTTAAACAAAAGCTTTACTCATCTGATTTTTCATCTTCGTGAACACTTTAAGGAGTGAATTTATTTTCTAAGAATAAAAGTTTATCTTAAAGAGGTTTAATACATATTTTATTTGGTGAATCATTATAAGGAAACTTGTTAAGAGTTGGAATTTAAAAAAAATAACAACTAAAATATTCTTAGAAAACTCAATTTGGAATACCAAGGCAAAAGTAATTCGAGAAAAATGAGAACAAGACCGCGGAGCTGTTGCCAGATCCCTCGTAAAAAAACCCTTAAATGCTGACTGTTAAATGCACTGATATGGGTTGTTTGCACCAGATGGTTAGTCTTTATTATTAAAAAAACTGCTTAGTTCATTAAGTAATTTTACTGCTTAAAAATAATTCAGTTATGTCTATGTTATGTTTCTAACAATATGTAAATTTAAAAAAATCTGTAAATGAATTTTCGAAAATTCATCTACTCAATATTTAGATAAGAACAAAATATAGAATCAAATAGAACGCTTCTTTGAAGATATTCAACTTAAATCCAATTATATGGGTCATAGTGTTTTATATAATTAAGGGTTTTTTTTCGGAGGGAGGTGATGATATTTGCTGAAAATGCATTTTTTATGCAAAGAAGAAAATGCATTTTTACGCAAATAAGCATCCACCATCGAGACAGATATTTTATGCTTATTTTTAATTAATAAATTAAAACTAAAAAATACAAGATAATGAAATAATTTCAAAATAATAAAATAAAAATGTTAATTTATTAAAATATCTCAGTTAAATAACAAAAACAATCTTGATGGCTTAATTGTAGTGTATGTTATTTTTTATAGAAAATGCTGGTTCCATTTCTTCTGCAGTTTTGAATCCAATTAACTAACGAGTTGTTAGTATAATGCGTTCTTTTTAATTTTGCACGTGTCTCGAAAATACTTATTTCAATTCTTATCAATTATTTAGGAGTTCGTGTTTGCTTTACTATAATCACTTTTGAAAATGTGAATGCTTTTGTTGTTTTAGGGTTGGAACCTATGAGGGTAAAGGTTTTGCGATTTGAAAAATTAAAGTGCTCATAATTTTTATTAGTCTACACAAAAAAAATATGCATGTTTGTGTGTACACACAAAAAATAAAGAATAATTAAACAATGTTGGTGTAAACATATGTATTTTTTTATTCATTTCGGATGTCGAAAAACCACACGTTATGCACAACATAATCATTTCCCCGTTGTATTACACAAATACCATATCTTAAACAAAAAAAAATGCAATGAATGTTATAAAGATTTCGTATTGGTTTAAACTGCCCTTAATATTATTATAGATTTATTACTGGGAATAAATATTATGAAAGTGCAATTTTAATCCGTGATTCTCTCTCCAAATGTTTTAAAATAAAATTAACACCAATATGCAAAACATTTTTTTTGTTTTTATTTAATAACTTGCGCATGAAATTCCTTTGTAACGCTTTCTCCCGAATTAGAGCACTAATTTAATACAATTTCCCGAAAAAAATTTGAGCCAAATTCAACAAGTGTCATGCATTTCCATGTTGCATTTTTTAAAAGCTTTTGAATAACAAATCGTAGTTTACACTTAAAAGTAATGGATATGCAAAACACAATTTTTGAAGTGAATGGCTTAAAAATGTATGCTTCCACTATATCCGTGAAAAATAAAATCCATGAATTTTAACTAGTTGGTTGCATACACTGATTTATTAATTTTTTTCATTTGTTCGATTTCTGATGTATACATTATTTGGTAATTTTTACTCAAATTGTCTAGTTTTTTTAGTTACTTCACTTTTTTGGACAATAGCAATATAAAGCGAATATTTATATGCAGATAAAAAAAATCCTATTCTTAAATTTTCAAAAGAATTTCATGTCACCGAGATTATTGTTTTACACTGGTAATGTTGAGTTGTTGTTTTAAGAATAAGAAATATAGATTTACGGATTTTAAAAAAAGATATAGATCAGTTAAGTAAAAAATATTTTTATTTGTTAATTTTAGAATCACTGTCAAAATCATGTTGTCTTTGTGAAATATTATTTTATTTGCTGTTTTTTGAAATCCTCATTACGCAAGGATATTGTACTATTTTGTGTTTGAAGAACTGCTCTTAGGACGAGACATTTTTATTTAGGACAAACCACAAACGTACAGTCAAAACGTAGTTCTGTACATTACAATAGCAAAACGATGTTTAAACAGTACATATCTTATTTCAAGTTTCATGCACGCGAAATGTTTCAACACGGGAATTTTATTAGTTGTTTAAGAATAAGTTTCATTATTAAAGTTAGATCAGTTAAGTAAAAAATTATTTGTTATTTTGAATCTGAAATAGTCAATTCATACGTTTGAACTCCTCACTACAAGATATCAATAATACACAATTATATAATTGCATTGGATATAATTGGATATTGATACCAATACTTTCTTCAAATATATTTGATAAATTCTTTCATTTATTTCTCCTTTAGCAGATAAAAATAACTAGTTCAAGAAATATAAAAAAATGCCTAGGAAAAGGAACATTTTCCAGGTTGCGTACTTGACTTTTTGTTAAGTTTAGTTTAGTTTTGAATTATCGTCGCACTAGAGCTACACGAGGGCTATTGGCGACGGGTTTCATATTTTAGAACCACAGTCAAGTGACGATACTTTTTGCTAAGATTTCTGTTTTTGACTTAAAAATAAATTTAAATGCGTTCTTCAAACTCATATTTTATGAATTTTTAAATGCTTTTCAACGATGTAATCATTTAGAATTGTAGTTGTGTCCTACCAAAATAAGTTTTAATTATGTCAAATCGTGCTTTTTAGATGGTTCAAACATCAGATAACCCTTTTTAAAAAGTTTTGCCCTTGGGTGCATTATCAAATTGTAGACGTGTAGGTTTTGTTTTTATTGAAAATATTTAAAGAATATGACGTGTGCTTAAATAATAAAAACACATATCTAATGAATTAAGAAAACATTGTTCTTAAGGAAAAAAAAGCTAAAAGAGCGTTCCACCGGTAGATGGCTCTTCTTCTAGAAATAATTTTTTTAAAAATGGTTGTTCAAGCCCTTGTCAAAATTTGCATTTGAATTATTTGAAGCGGAATTTTTTCGGCCAACAGTTAGTTTAATTTAATTACACTAGCAAGTGACACTAGAGCATAAATATGAACTATTTGCGATGTAACCAAGCCTATATCTATTAAATTCTGAACGGTGATCCAGTTACGACCGACACCTGAGAGGACACTCAACGCAGCACGTTATCTCTAGTGGGCCAACACCTTTTTTAAATAAGGCAGGTACTAAAAGAATGGTTGAAGTAGTCCCACATAACTGATCACAAAAGCGAAAAGCAATGCCACGACAAAATTCACCAACTTCTTTAGGTAAGTGATTGGTGAAAGTGGACTACTCTCACTACGTCATACTTACATTGGTAACAAAAGTTTTGACTACAGGAGGTATTGACTGCGTTATAACTTGCTCAGCAACATTCATTACTAGCACATGAGGCCTAATGGATGAGTAAGATGTTCATCTTTTTAACCCTTTATGCACCTACTAGCAAATAAATACCCATTCTTCGCACGTACTAAAAGAATATCAATCATATCACAAAAATCTTCTTCAATATGAACTTACTGTCATCGAAATTTTCCTGATAAATTCAAAATTAACCATAATTGTATAACAATGTTATTTCACGTCAAAACCTCCATTCTGGGTTAAAAAAAAACATTTAGCTCATTGGCACGTTCAATTATTTTTTAAATCATTAATTTAGTTTCTGAAGGTAATGGCAAGAAAATAAAAGCAATTTCAATTAATTTTTGTGTTCATTTTAATTTTTTCTGTCGAATGGCAACACGAAAGGGAAAAAAATTATTGGACTTGAGCGAAAGTGGTGTATTTTTTTCAGAAAACTAGAATTTTCTCTAAAAAAGGACCAAATATGAAAAAACTAAGCCTCAGGTGCACACGTTGGTATTAAAGGGAATCTATCTTAAAAATTTCGAATTTCTGAGGGCAGTATAAGTAGGTCTTTTACGATCCACAGACATACAGACACTCAGACTCTTTCTTTTATTATTATAGATTAAAGATTTAATTTTAATTTTTTGGGTTGGGCTTATTTTAAATCTATCTGCGTAATAATAATATATTATAGTAAAAAATAGTTTTAACATAAATTGCACTTCATGATGAATTTATTTTCGTTTTCCTTCGTAATATTTATAGTAACTAAGCTACACTGACCCAGCAACAAAGTTTTGTTGAATGAATATGATTTAACTTTTTAGTCTCTAATGTTTTGAAACAGAGTACTTGCATAAATAAAAATACCCACCACCATCTATTTTTCAATAAACGAACAATGAAAAGTAAAGCAATGGTTATTTCAAAAGGACTCATTGGTGTCGTCAGGGCATAATAATATTGACTAAATAACTAATAAACTAAATATAAGTTAAACTTTTCGGAAGAATTAACTTTTTCTTTGTAAATTTTAATGTTCTAAAACTTTACACTTCAATCAAAAAGTTCCACCTTACCCCTCCCCCTTTCTCCCTTTTCTCCAATTAACAATGGAAAGTACGAAAAAAAATATGAAAAATTAATGCATGAATAAATGCTTAAGATTTGTAAGGATTTTAATGCTACATTATAATATCAACAATATTTAAATTAGTTTAATGAAAAGCCTTTTCACTTTAAACGATATAGTAAAATAATTTATTTGCAACTTTACTAGTCCAAATTGATTTCCTACTGAAATTAATGCGTTGGTTTAGGTTCAATAAAACTGCATAAATTGCATTCTGACTTTACAATTATAAAATTCAATTTTAAAGAATAAATTCTGCACAAAAGCTAATTGCATGCAAAATTTTGAGAATGTATAACTTAATGACACATTATTTAGAGTGCTTTTAAACATAAAATTAGGTTATGCATGTAGAAAAATGAGCACACTATAACATAAACTATGAAATAGTAAATTAATGCAATTTCTTACCTTCAATATTTCCTCTTTTGCACGAATCACTTAAAGTTATTTTGTGCACAAAATAACCAAATACTTGAAATTAATGCATTATTTAAAAACAAATTAACAAATGCAAGTAATTTAATTACATATGCAAATTAGATACACTTGCACAAGAAATTAGTTCCAGATTCGCATCAATATCACACAATGCAAATGTCTAGACAAACAATGTAAGCAAAGCGCTGATTTTTTTTCAAACCCCTTGATAACGCGCTTCCCAGCAAAACACGGTCCGCGCTATTCCGTCTGCTACCTGCATTCTTCGCTTCCCGGCAATACACGGAACCTGTTTATCAGCAGCGCCATCTACCGAGAGAAGCGGTAATTGATTTCTAAATGTCCAGGGGCTTACCAGTATTTAAATTAAGCATGTCATTTTCTTTAGTTACAGATTAGTAGCGAGACGGGGTTTTTTTTAAATAAGTTAGTGAATAGAGTTCAAATAAGATAGATTACTTTGAATTGAAATTGAAAATAGATTCTGTTTGCCTTAGCTCTTAGTTGCTCTAAGTTAAGACCCTCTTAATGTTAAGTACTCTAAAATCAATCGAATTATTTTAATCAATTACTTGTTATAATAGTTAATAGCACTATGTTACTTTTTTTTTATCTATTATTATATTGTGCAATTTACTCCACTTCAGTAAAAAGAATTAGTTTAAAAATATTTTTTAATAATGCTTTAAAAAAATTTCCTTACTCAGAAACATATAGAAGAGCATCATAAAAAAAATCAATTTAGTCCAATTTTGGAACTCTTAACTGACTCGTATTGATATTTGTAATTTTATATGTATAATCAGGCTGAAGATTTATCGTGGTGATATAAACTTAAATTAATCCTTAATAGAATAGTAAAAAAGAATGCATCATTAAAGTATTCCTTACCAATTGAAGAACTTAATGAAAGAACGTGCTAAGTGAGATTTTCGAAAAATTTGAGATTTTTGTATCAATGTTATTCACTAATTTCAAGATTACAAGTTCCCCCTTTTTCGTAAACTTAAAGTTGGGCATATTTTTTTACCGTTTGCAAGTACCTTTTTTAATGGATTTAAGTGCAAACGATAAAATTTTAAAGCTCATTTTCTCGTTTTCACCTTTTTGTCACTTAGCACGTTCATCCACTAAGCTCTTCAATTATGCATAACACCAATACAATGAAAAAAATTCAGAAATGGTTTTAGCATTAAGGGTCTTGTATGGTAACAGATCTCTATACAATTCCAATGGGAAAACTTTTGACCCGGTTTTTAAATAAAGTATACGATATGTACTCACGAAAACTCACCAAAAAATACATAAGAAAGTTATTTTGCTATTAAAATAATTAATAAGTATAATTTTAAAGATATTAATTAGTTATAATTAAACAAAAAAAAATTGTTTAGATATTTACATGCCGTTAGTGCTGTCATCTGTAGTTTGTGAATAATTACTAAAATTGTGTTTTAATTATTACTAATTAATATATTTAAAATTATACTTATTAATTATTTTAATGGCAAAATAACTTTCTTCTGTATTTTTTTGGTAAGTTTTCGTGAGTACATATCGTATACTTTATTTAAAAACAGGGTCAAAAGTTTCCGCATTGGAATTGTATTGAGATCTGTTACCATACAAACCCTTAGATGAAATGTTTCTGAAAATATAAGAGACATCCTGTTGGTGGCATGTTTCCTATAAGTTGGGAAAAGTTTCCCTTTATTTCAAAGGTAAAGACGCTAATAGCTCTAACGCATGCATAATTTTCCCATTCCATCTCTGTCAATACGGGGCTGGGGAGCCCAGTTGGTTAAGGCGTTCGCTTAGCATGGGCTAATTGTTTTCCTTCTCAGGAGTGCGAAGGTTCGAATTCCACCTACTTCCAGTCATACTATTAACCGATTAAAAACTGGAATAATAGTATGGAAATAAATTTTAAAATAATTTTTTCAAATGCTCAAATTTTTTTCTAAATATTACGGAAACGTTTCCGAAAATTGCATGTAGCGTAGCTGACCCATACATTCACAAAGGTTTCTATTTTTTTCCCAATGCTAATTTATTAATCATGGAGACAAATAATATGGGCATCCAAAGAAAAAAAGTTTGTTATTTAATTTACTTAGTGTGTCCTTCGTTCAAGTTTATAATATAGACCTCATCTTTTTTTCTTCGGGGAATACATTAATATAGTAATATTTAACGGAGAATTTGTTAATATTACTAAACATATTAGAAATTTTTTATTTTATGAGAATGTGCATTATAAAGGGTATTTTAGGTTTTGGAATGATAAGCTAATATAAGTAATGGGATATAATACTTTATAGTGGAAGGTTATTACCATATATCCAGATTTAATGGTACATATACTTGGTTCGATTTGATATTTTGTCTGTGCTCAGAGCAGATATTTATTTAATAGTGATAAAAAAAGCTTTGATATGAATTGGTTTTAAAATTCAAATAATGTGATAAAATAATCTAAGTCATTTTATTTAAATTGCACAACTTTTCGGCTCTGACGTAAAAATCAATATTTAATGGCGATCTCATTTTATGATAGCCTCGAGCAACAAAACTTATTCCCAACGACTTTTTTTTTAAAGAAAAAAAACCAGCTATAAATTCATTTTATAAGACTGTAATTGAATTGGCACTCAGATTTTCGTCTTAAATTAACAAATGTCGCCAAAATTTTACTCTCATGGTTTTTTTTTACTCAAATATGACAACAATCTTGTTTTTCTTTCTTTTGAATTCCATTTTCTAGTCATGTAATGAAATTTTTGTGCTTGTCCTAAAGTTGAGTGTTATTTTTTATGTTATAGTAAATTACACATTATCGGAACTAATTTTAATTTGTTTAAGAGATTTTATTTATATCAAGTCTTAAGATATTTGTTGTGTTATTTATTTTTAGTTGCATTTTTCGAAATAAAAATTGTATTTTAAGCCTATGGAAAAATATTATATGACCAAGAACAAAAACTTCAGATTGATTTATATTTAATTGGGCTTAGTGCAACCATTATCGTTTCTCAAATTAAAATAAAACAAGTTTGGTTTGCAAGAGTACTAAGTTAAAAATAAAACTCTGAAAAATAAGGATGTTCTCATTTTATCCTGAAAACAATATTCTCAAAATCAGTTTTATTTAAATCTTCAATTTGAGATCACGTATGTTTTTAAACTTTAATATTTCTATAACGGTTCTCCACAAAACAACTTCACACACAAATCTCCACAAAACAAATCTATCGGAACAGCAGGATCACACCCTATATTAATCTTAGCGTCAATCGGCATAATAGTTAGGTTAATCTTCCACACTACGTTTATAACGTAAAAAGTGGAAGGTATTATAATCGTTTAGTCCATTCGTCTGTTCGTCAACCACTTTCACAGAAGAAACCAAAAGTTTTACAAACAAGTGGGATACGTCATATTAAAACAAAAAATCAGACAAGGCCATTCCAAATTGCATTAAAAATTTTAAGAATTAATTAGAATAAATTAAAGGTTTATTTTAAATTTAAATAACTAAAAATTTAATATTCATTGAAATAACATGAATAAATTCTTTATTTATTCAATATTTCCACTAATGCCAATTCGTCAAACGCACGAGTAAATTTGTTGAAAATAAAAATGAAACGCCCGAAGAAATATTTATTTATGTTATATAAATCAGTTTGGAATGATGTCAAAGTATATCACAATAGAGTTCTTTTGATGGTTCATTATACATGCATGAAGAAAGATGTATAGAGAGTTTTAACTTTGTCAAAAAAAAATGTGCAAAGTTTCGCTTATAATTTTGAAGCATCAATTTTACTAATTATTTATTCTTCGAACTGCAAATTAATTTAACAAACGATAAATAATATTAATTCAATTTTGGATAGAAACTTAATGAAAAGCGGAAATTATGGCGACCTAAAAATGTTAATTGAGAAACTGACAAATAACGTTCTTTTTTCGCATAAAATCTTGTGTGGAAGCGATCTAAGTGACAGATTCTGTGTTACAAACCTACTTGTTTCGTTAGAACATATACCACAAAACAGCGTAAGCTTACGCCACAAAATATTTGGTCGTGCTATTCTTTGATTGTCGTCATACGAACTCTCAATGCCGCGCCGGCTTCATAGAAACTGTACTTTTAAATAGTCCTTTTACTGCAAACTTTCATTTATGATTGCGCATGCGTTTTCAGTCTGTAGAAATTAACAAGCGTTTTGTTGAAGGTTCCTACATTATTTGAGTTTAGTTTGCTTTCTCCATAATTGGTGTAACGTTATACCAAAAAGCTATGGTAATATTATACAATTTTTACAGTGTGCCATATGAATTAAGAAAGCTTTGATAAGGTCAAATTCTCTTGTTAAAACGCAATAGTATCCTTAAGCCAAATTTAATACAAAAATGAAATAAATCAATATGTACCCTGAATTTTTCTAACTAGAGTTTTTTTTAAATGATTTTGTAATGAAAATTATTGTAATATTTTTTAAATTAACCTTATTAATAAAGCCACATATTCTGAACACACTTGTGTTTTTGTCACTTTCTTTCGTATTGTCATTTATGAGCACAAAAACATTATTTGTATAAATTAAAACAATATTTCAATTCCACTTAAAAGATGTCTTTAATTTATCAGTAATTTCTAGATCCAATGTTTTTTCTCTTGGAATTTAGATGATCCAGAATGAAGCTGTCATAAACATTTGCTTTGGTTTAAAGAGTTTTTTTAGAGAAGGATTAAATCTTCAAAAAATTCCCTTGGTAGGCGTAAAAATTCCATTACTAGTTTGCATATAAAATATGCGAAATAATCAGTTAAGAATGAGACAATTTCTTCTAGACATACTTCGAACAAAACTGCTTTAACCAAATAGTAATAAGATTGACATACTTTAGAATACAACAAATTATCCAAACTCTGTAGAAAATATATTTTAATAGGTAAAACAATCTTATGTTTTTATTTATAGACCCGATATATTTCAGATAGAAGTTGAACCGTTTAAGTTTGATTAATACCAAAAGGTTAGGTAGGTTCTTGTTTACGTTAACTTTTAAAAATACAGAGGATGTTTGAAGAAAAATAACATTATTGTTTTTAATTAAAAACTTTTTAATTAAAAACAATAATGTTAATTTTTCTTAAAGTTTCTCTATATATAACAAAACGCATATAAATAGCAAGGAATTAAAAAGTAAAATCCGAAAATATACCCTTAATATAAAAATGATATTGAATTATACCAGTAAATTGACTTAGACCAATGGTGTTTTCAAAAACAAAATATATGATTAATCTAATAATTGACTAACATAAACTGTTACAAATTAAGTAGTTTTAATGTTTTTTAAAATAAAACCTTCATTTAAATCCTATATAAAAAAAGTTAAATTTTAGTCCTTGTGTAGCAAAAAATAATCTTTGCATGCATTTCAATTTTCATAAAATAATTCAGTTTCGAAAACAGTAACTTAAAATACAGGATGCAAGATGAGCTAAAAAAAAATAATAATGTAGCGATTTATGTAGACGGAACTTCAAAGTTTACCTATGCCATATAAGTTCTTTGTACTTACTTTACGTTCAAAGTGTTATACAGATATGATCTTCATACCACCCTACGTTAGACGGACAACATCTAGTCCATAGCACGTCATACATAGAACAGGTCATTTCTTCACGGGATTCGCCATTAAGACTAATGAGACGAAAACAATGAACAAATTTCATGGCGAAGTTTCAGCTAGCACATGCGTAATTTAAAATTTTACTGCATTTGTGTCTCACGTAAAAATAATCCGTTTACATCTTGTGTTAATCTTATAGACAAAATGTTTTTCATTAAAAAATTTATTGTCGCATTCAAACGCTATTTTCTATATTTCTTACTTTGCGCAGTTCTATACACATAAGCTGTTTCCTTTTATTCTATCCAGCTATAAAGAAACTAAAATAGTTTTTTAAAAAAACCTACCATAACATTGAAAATTGTCTCCAAGAAAATCTCTTTTAAAAACATTTTTCAAAACTTGTACCAAAAATATTTATTTCTTGATATAGATTTTTTTATTCGTCAGAAAACATGCATTCAAAATTTAGTGTAAGATAGTCGTCAAATTCTATTTTTTTCCCGAAAAACACGTTTCAAGTAAAGTTACAGTTTGTTCTGGGTTTTATTTTTTGAGTTTCAAGCTACAGGTACCATTTTTATTACGGAGGAAAAATACTCATTATGGTGAGAACCACCGTAACAATCATTTTCAAAAGTTTTTTAGAATCGTCGGAAAAGTTTTCTAGATAAATTTTTCAGACTGGACTAACAAGAATGTGTGAACAACAAAAGCTATTAAGTGTGGCTGTAGTTAAAGAATAGAAAAACTTTTATCCCAAGACAATTCTTTAAAAAAAATATTTTAAAATTTTAAAATGAGTTCTACAGAGATTATACTATATTGTATATATTTTGTTTAAACTTCTGAACGGCTTGGAAATGGACCAAAAATGTATGTTTTTTTACTCAGCAAAAGTTTTAAAATTAATTGTTTAAGTAATATATTTTTTTGTTTTTGAAATCAGAAGTTTACTTTCTTTTGAAGATATGATTATAAAATCTTTTCAGTTTGAAAAACAAGAAATCATTCAAAATTTATTATTTATAAAATTTTGAAATTTATATTTATTCCAAGAAAAACTGTTGAATAAATTACGGAATATCCTAGTCTAATGCTCAGTAAGTTTTAATGAGAATAATAATAAAATAAAGGATTGTTATTTACTCGTGAAAGCTAAGAACTCAATGTTTTTTTTATATAACAACACATTAATTGACAAAATATATTTTTAATTATAAATTTATCAAAAACTACACAATCACAGCAATGTTTATGTCAATTCTTTTTTATAAATTACCGTGACTAATGAATATCTAATTAAACTAACAAAATATGCACAATAATTTGGGCATTTCAGTTTATCTAACTTTACCGTCTACTGACTAAATATCAATTTATAGCATAAAATGAAAAACTTGAATAAACAAGATATCATTCAAAATTTATTATTTATAAAATTTTGAAATTTATATTTATTATAAGAAAAACTGAGCATATAAATTACGGAATATCCTAGTCTAACGCTCAGAAGGTTTTAATGCGAATAATAACAAAATAAAGGATTGTTATTTTCTCGTGAAAGCTATGAACTTAAATCAATGTTTTTATTTATATAATAACACATATTGACAAAATATATTTTTTAATTACAAATTTATCAAAAACTACACAATCACAGCAATGTTTATGTCAATTCTTTTTATAAAATTACGTGACTAATGAATATCTAATTAAACTAACAAAATATGCACAATAATTTGAGTATTTCAGTTTATCTAACTTTACCGTCTACTGATAAATATCAATTTATAGCATAAAATGAAAAACTTGAATAAACAAGAATCATTCAAAATTTGTTATTTATAAAATTTTGAAATTTATATTTATTCCAAGAAAAACTGAGCATATAAATTACGGAATATCCTAGTCTAACGCTCAGAAGTTTTAATGCGAATAATAACAAAATAAAGGATTGTTATTTTCTCGTGAAAGCTATGAACTTAAATCAATGTTTTTTTATAACAACACAGATTAATTGACAAAATATACTTTTACAAATTTATCAAAAACTACACAATCACAGCAATGTTTATGTCAATTCTTTTTTATAAATTACCGTGACTAATGAATATCTAATTAAACTAACAAAATATGCCACATAATTTGGGTATTTCAGTTTATCTAACTTTACCGTCTCTACTGACTAAATATCAATTTATAGCATAAAATGAAAAACTGAATAAACAAGAATATCATTCAAAATTTGTTATTTATAAAATTTGAAATTTATATTTATTCCAAAAGAAAACTGAGCATATAAATTACGGATTTCTGTCTAAACGCTCAGAAGTTTTAATGCGAATAATAACAAAATAAGGATTGTTATTTTCTCGTATGAAATATGAACTTAAATCAATGTTTTTTTTTATAAAACACAGATTAATTGACAAATATACTTTTACAAATTAACAAAAACTACACAATCACAGCATTTTATGTCAACTGTAAATTACGTAAAAGATATCTAATTAATAACAAAATTCACAATAATTTGGGCATTTATTTATACTAAACAACCGTCTACTGACAAATATCATTTAAGCAAATTAAAAGTAATCTATCCAACTTATTTAATTGAAAACCATTTTTAAATAACGTTTTGTACCGAAAACAGAACTTTATTTCTTACAAAGAGAGGAGCCTTATTTTGTTTGCTTGCCAATTAGGCAGTGAACCTGATCCTTATATAAAGTTGGTCATTAAAGAAATTTTCTTTGCTTTCGGTTGAATTTCAATTTTTTTTTAAGAATCTAAGTTATCGTTAGCTTAAGGGTAGAAACCTGTACGTGTACATATTGTTAAAAATTTCAGGCATATCACATAAACCATACATTTATTTTTGGAAATTCTATTCAATTTTTATTTCAAACTCAATGCTACTTATTTTTTATGGATATAATTACTGATATAGCATAGTTTTAAAGAAATGGCAGCGATAAGTTTTCATATGTAATCTTTTTCCTGAAATAAATGATTTGGCGAGATTCATTTTGAACACCGTTTTGAAGCCTTCTTTTGTGCTGAATTAGCTATCCGTTCTATTTATGTTGCTGGTGCGTAATGGTTCATGATATATTTAAATGAAATAAAATTGAAATTTTATTTTATATTTCTTCATTCATAGCAATGAACGACTATCAAATAAAAAGGATGGAATGTCCATCATAAAAAATGCCACCATTTCCAAATGTCTGAAAGCATTATTTTGTAAATGAAATTATCCCTATCGAGTTTATTCAATATCATTTTCCCGCCTATCTTTAATATTGTCTGCCTGTAAGAAACGATTTTGTAGTTTACTTTATATTTAATAGTTTTAAAAAGAAAATAATATTTATTTATTTTCTTTAATTTTATAAATGTGGGATTTCTTCTGAAACTAAATTTTTATATATTTAAAGAACACATAGTTCCTTTAAAAGAAAATAAGAATATATTAAACAGTTTGAGGAATATTTTTCAAAAATTTTTAATTACGACAACAAGAATGACTATTTATAATTTTAATACATAATTTAACATTT
This sequence comes from Oedothorax gibbosus, assembly GCA_019343175.1. NCBI lineage: Eukaryota > Metazoa > Arthropoda > Arachnida > Araneae > Linyphiidae > Oedothorax > Oedothorax gibbosus. Next base: position 34,454,242 of record CM033280.1, on the reverse strand, counting down.
TTTTGTAATTTGCAAGTGTTTTTAAGCAATTTCATACACCTGCGTCTCTTATATACTATCCTCTACAGCAGGGGTTCCCAACCTTTTTGCACCTGCGTACCACTTGTCTTTTTGAGAAAGTTTAGCGTACCACCAGACCTAAATATTTAAATAAACGGATAGTATTTACCTTTCTAAAACAGTTCAAAGCTTTTTGAATTAGATTCCAGAGAAAACTTCATATTTAATGGTTAGATATTTGTTTATTTATAGCATGCTTATAATAAAGGATATAAAAAAAGATGAAAATGGTATTAATTTACAGTTTTATTTATTACCCATAGGTCTAAAAACATTTAATAAAAAAAAAAATAGTCAACAAATTCAGCAAAAAATAAATTATTGTATACAAAATATACTTTTAAAGGCTTTCGTGCGAAACTTGTTGATTGCCTGTGATTAAAATATTAACATTACAAAACGTGGAACTTTTCTTTACTTTTAAGTCTTCTTCAAAACTTATTATGCTTCTATGTTTATTTTTTATGTGCAAGAGTTCAGAAAACCCACTCTCACACAAGTAACTCGTAACAAATGGTATCAAATATAGCCAAGCTTGCCGGAAGATCAAAAGGTAATAGGTTTTACATTTCCGATCCAGAAGTTAATTAAAGATTTCTCTTTAAAATAATGTTAATGTTTAAAATAAGGACTATGAGTAATGTGCTCACTGCTCATGCGTACCGAAGCTACTAATAGCAATCATGTTGCTCACATCACTCACGCGTACCACCTGAAATTTTCCCGCGTACCACCAGTGGTACGCGTACCACCGGTTGGGAACCCCTGCTCTACAGGATGTCAATTGCTTGCTTCCCTAACTATACAAAGACACTTTTCCTTGTAACTCTTACACCTATATATTTAAATAAGTTCTTTCTTGTGAAGAGATATTATCTGTTTTCAAATTTTGTCAAAAAGAGTATCTCTACTACCTGGCTATTGTTTGTTGGCTCTTGTTTTCTTATTATTATTTCATTTGTAAAGCCATGTATTTTTTCGTAGTATATAACCTCTTGCTTATTTTAAATATTAGATGCAATTCCCCCTATCGAAACATTTTGTAACTAATTTTTCGCTGAATTTTTTCTCCCATGTTGTCAATTGCTTCTATTCTGAGGGAATAGTAATTCCGCCTATGTATGTTTTTTTATTTATTTGTAATGCATGTTTTTTGTGTGTGTGTTTTTTTTTGTATTTCAAACTGCTCTTCTGGATTGGGTGTTCGCAACCATTCATAATATCGGCTAGTAAATTGTCGTTCATTTAAATTTCGTTAGAAATCAGTATTTAACAGTACCATCCTTAATATGAAAACTGTTAAATAAAGTGCATGTTTTTTGCTAAGTATTTTATTTTGTAAAATGTTGGTTATTCTTTTGAATGCCAAATGAAAGACCCTGGCAAAATTTGAAATTTACAGGGAGTAAATAATTCACCAAAGGCATAATTTGGCTATGCTTTATTATGTGGAACTTTCTTCTCTATTTTAATTCAAGTCTATAGAAAGTCTTATCCAAGAATATTGAAAATGCCGGCTAAAATTGGGCAAAGAACAAGTCTTGTAGCATAAAATCTGTTTCCTTAAGTTCCTAAGCCCAGAAGGCCATCACAAGTTCCACCGTCGAGTTTCATTAGGCATAAAATTCTCACTAGCGGAAGGAGGTCGAATTAGGGCCGCGAAACTTTTCGACAGGACCCTAATTGAGGGAAAGTGCATTCGTTCTATGAAAGACATTGTAGGTAAAGGGACAAGAAGAATTGAACCATGGGTTTAGAATGGTGCACATTAAAATTTTCTTCAAAGTGGAAGTCCAATATCAAGTGAAAATAATGCTTTTAAATTACATGTCTAAGTTATGACAATGGCGAAAATAATGATTTGAAATAACAATGGTAAACAATTGGTACAGCAATATATGTGTTCGAAATCCGATTATGAAAATTTTGTAGTCGTTTTTATTTGTTCGTAAATTGCTTCAGATAATACTCCAGGCAATGGTGTAAATAAAATCTTTGATTTACTTCTCTAAATAAATCTGATCCATCATAATAGAAATAAATATTACAAAATTAGAACTTTCAATTTAAAAATTTTAAATTAAACTTTTGGTAAGTCCTCTCAACTTTACTTCTCGTAGATGGAACTGTGAAACCTAAACTTCTGAATTCAAATTTTTATAACTTTCTGCTTAGACTAAAGAAATTTTGAATCTCAGTATCTAAATTGCTTTCGAAACGTATAAGTGAAAAGAGTATGTAATAGTTAAGACAATTGTTCAGAAACTATAGTTAAATGATAATGCACTCGATTCTGAAAATGGGATGATTTGGCAAACCAACAATTTTTTTTAATGAAAACTATTTAACGGTTTTAGTTTCAAATTTGTACTTAACTGAAAATGCTGCACTGCGTTTATGGTATCCATTTTCACCAAAATATTTTTGCATTTAAAGAGGCTCTCATTTTCTACAGCATTGATACGCATAATTGCTAGCTGCAAATTATTATATGTTATTTTTTAGTCAATTACATTTTGTTCTCATATTTATTTTTTAAAAAAATATTTAATCTAACCACTTATAGCCATTAAATTTCTAGTATTATTTTTCATCCACATAAAAATTTCTTCATTATTATATACTAGAAAATTTGTCCTAGATGTATTTTTAAACCAGTGATACCATTTTTTTTTATTTTGAGGTTTGAAGTATGATTCGCTCTTACAATTAGTTATAAGAGATGAATAAGCTGAAATTAACAAGGATGCGTATCTAAAGGCTATCAAAGTTGGGGGAGGAATTATATTTTGCCTATGAATCGGGAACGTCATTGGAAAGTTTTTTTTAAAATAAACATAAGATTATTTTAGTATAATTTAGCTTCTATGTAAAAAAAAAGGTTGATAGTTTTGAATAAAGTACTGTTGATGATGACTTCGTTGTTTGCAAAGAAGAAGAAAAGCCAATAAATAGAAGAGAAGCTATAAAAACATTATTATTTTATACATTTCATTTGAAATACAGTTCCCATTTACATTAATCCAAATGAAATGTGGATAATTGGAATTTCTTTGCAGGCATATAAAAAGCTGGCCTATTCATTTTTTTAATGAAAAACTTGCAATGGCTGTTAGATTTGCCCACTAATAACAAACAAAGAGCCCCATATGGTGAGCTGATCTATCTTAGAATAGGAACATGATATAACAACTGACTTTTTTAGTGTTTTTTTAATTACATACAAAAATACCGTATAAGAATATTTTTTTGTTGATAAATAGCAAAATAAACTAGTTTTCCTAACATTATTTGAAAAATTGACTTGAAATTTCTCTTTTCTTTGTACAAAAAAAATCTCCTAAAAATCACATCAATAGGCCTCTTGCTTATCTTAATAAGAGTCATAAACAATTAGTGATGTTTAAATATTAACTCTTAACCTTCTTAAAATAAAATTCCCAATCTTTTCATTACAATCTTTTATTATAGCCCTTCACTATTTCGTGAACTATGTTGATACTTCAACCCACTATCAACAGTCCATTCATGGTCTCAGGGTCACAATCGATATTCCTCGATACGATGTATTCGTGACATCGATACAGAAGTGCAGTGCAATTAGAATCGATATACCTCTGAGTTGTGGTATTCGAGCACGCATTACCCCTTTTCTCTCTCTCAGGTATATCGGAATGCACTGCGCCAATACGAGTGGTCAGTTCAGTAAGGACTCCTTGTGTGCATGGTAAGGATGTTAGAGAAAAAAAGTTTTCGTTATTTTACGTCTGTGAATTCACTTTAAAAAATTGGTGTTAGCTACTGCAAAAAGCTGGAGGCAGCATATGCTGTCGCCAGTTATATGGGAAAACGTTATTTACCATATAAAGAAGAAACTTTATAGTAAAATGATACGTTAGCCCTCTGAGGGGCGCAGACTTAAAAACCAGTCACCTGACTGTCAGGTTTACCAGCAACACACATTATTAAAAAAATTACAATTTTGCTAGAATTTAAATTTTAAAGTATGGAGGAGTTCTTTATAACTATTTTCTAAAATATTCATAAAATACTGTTATATTTTTAAAGTTAGGTTTTCAGTTAAAAATTCAAATATTTTTCTCATGTAGTGTGAAAGAAAGTTTTTATTTCAGATAATTTCTTTATCGCGCAGGTGGTTAAATAGTTATAGTACATAGTTTATTTTGTTAAGAGGGGATTTTTCAAACAAGATGGCCTAACCAATATCATTAAATTGGTGAATGCACGCCAACAAGACAAAACTACTAGTGTCGTGAATATTAAGTACCACTTCATGTTGATATTGAGTGATTAAATTTATGCAAAGCCTAACTAAATAGAGGCCTCGATATCAGGTCTCGATACACGTGGTGACAGCGTATGGACGGGACTACACTGTTGGAAGGGCCTCTCAAGTGAAGCGTAGGAAATGGTAATGTCATATAGGTTAAATAATGTACTCATATCATTTGGTTTCTTAAGCCATTGCTTAGGACATAATTTCAGCTTTGGTGGGTAATTCTCTTTTTAAGATAATAAAATAGAATTATAATAATGTTTCTAAATCTTATACTTTGCTTTTCCAAAGGCATTGTTTAATATGAAGATTAAAAAGAACATAAAAAATATAAAAGCTTATTCTGAAAAATAACTGTTTCAAGTACCTAGCACTATATGTGATCTCAGGTTGTGGTCAAAACGTTTGCACGCAACACTCTTAAAACAAAAGAGTGAAATTCACTCCTATAGGAGAAGTGCATTTTCGGCACCGGAAAGGAGTGAAAATTAACTCAGACTGAGTTAAAACCGCTCGTTTTAATAGTGTAGGACGCAGATTGTCTTCTTTTATTTCTTTTACCCACTCCGAAAAAGAGTGAAATTCACTCCTATAGGAGAAGTGCATTTTCGGCACGGAAAGTAGTGGAAATTAACTCAGACTGAGTTAAAAACCGCTCGTTTGTTTTAAGAGTAAATGTGATGATAAATAGAAAATAGTGTCCTATGCTGCAGAAGCATGCTTTTAAGTGGGTAAATTATGGAGGTTGCTGGTTCATATGCGATTTATTAAATTGGAATTGTTGATGAAGCACAGAAACTTGCAAGGGGTGGTGATTATAATGTATATCATATTATTTTAATGGTTTCTATAAGGATTATGAAATACTTGTGCCAGAATTTGTACTGGAGAAAATAGTAGACTTGAGTATGTTTATTCAGTAAGAAAGAACATATTTTTTTATTTAATAAAGTCGAATTCGACATTTGTAGAGTTACCTAATTAATTTATTAACTTGACAAAGTAAAAAGGCAGTGTAATACCGTATATTCAATCTAAATTTTTGAAATATTTTATTATAAGTTGGATTCCTTAAAATTTAAAATAAATCACAAAACACAAATGTTTATCATACAAAAGCATATGAAAGCAAAATCATAATAAATCCAATGATATGCCTTTAATACTTGAAAATGTGAAAAAGTTCGACGTGTTCTAAAAGTAAATTAACTAACACTAGGGAATTGCATTCATACCACAAGAATATAATTATTTCAGAAAAATAGGAATAGTTAGAAATGTGTGCTATAGATATTGAGATTTGCATGATGAATTGTATTTTGATGTTTTAAAATCTTAAAAATGTTACTTAATTTATTTTGAACTGGAACTTATTTAAAAGTTAATAAATATAATAAATATTAAAATAAACACTCATTTACATTGATTGTAGCTTACATTATAAAATATTTAAATGCACAAAACGCCACTTATTTAAAAGATATTATCAAAACATATATAGATTTCCAAATGAAATAAGGTAAGAAAAATTGCAGCTACAAGCCCATTGTATCCAAAACACAAATTAGGAATTGTTAAGTCTTCTAAACAATAAAATCTTAAGTTGTAAGGTGACAAATATAACCACGTGTTTGTTGTATAATGAGTTTCATGGATAAGTAATTGGAATTTAATTAAACTTGAAGTGTAACACATTCCAGAACAATACCCTTTAATTAATTGTTAATTTATCGGAAGGAAGTTGACTCAACTCTTTTTTTGAAACAGAGAAAAGTTTCTTGTTTGGAAAATAGCAGAAAACTTACCTTACTCATTTTTTGAAAACAACTTTGTTTCTGAACTATTTTGTCCAATAGTTTGCTCTGTTTAGGAAAACCTTGACGGCTTACATATTTCTTAAACTGAAGTTTCTTTTGAAAAATTCACTCAGGTTTACACAAAAAATACATATATTCGACTTGCAGAATTTAAGCCGGTCACGTTTTCTCCATGAGTTTTATTCCTAGAAGAAGTTATTTTTCTTACCGCTGTTTTTTATTCTTCTTTTCTGTGTTTCTTATACTTTTTCGTTTCTTCATTCGCTACCTATTCGTAACAGGAATTTATTCATGTGACGAAAGCAAAGGGATGTGTGTTTCTTGTAAATAAGTAAAAATAAGTAAGCTTCTTCTTCTATTGAATAAACTATTTACTTGAATTTTTTAGGACGTTTAATACCGTTCAGAAGTTTTCAATCTGTTTCGTTCATACTGAAACAAACACAATGTTCTATTTCATATAATTGCTATATTTAATATATGGTTGACAAATTATCCTGTAGGAAATTTTTCTAAGTGAACACATATTTTCATTTCTTAATATTCATATGTTTAAAAAAAAATTGGTCGAAATTGTTTAAGTGTTTTAATAATGTATATTGACCTTTAATTTATCGATACACAGAAAAAAATGTTTTGTTGGGAGAACCAAATTTTTTTTGTTGACGTGTTTTGTTGACTAATTTTGTTGACTTAACAATATTTTACTTGTCCCAACAAAGCGTCATTTTCACCACAACAAAACCCGTTTGGTTGAGGTAAGCTCGGCTTGCTATTGGATGTTTCTAACTGTGACGTCATGGTGCCTGTCATCAACAGCAAATCGAAGAAAATTAAGGGCACCATTCGGCCATTATCGTCGCGGAAGGATTTGATTGCTATTTTCAAAGATAACTTGGGGCCGTAGTGAGCCTAGTGGTTAGCGTCTTGGTCTCGAGATCGGAAGGTCCCGCGATCGAGTCCCGGTACCACTGAAGACCTACCGAGTATATGCGGAGTACGTGCTTGTTAAATCTGTTGGGTCCGAAAGTCCTGTGGTCGGTCATTGCGCATTTTCGGTTTGGCGCATTTTTGGTTGAATCAACAAAACCATTTGGTTGAATCAACAAAATAATTTCAACAAAATAATTTGGTACTGACAACAAAATTTTTGTTGGCGCTATATTGACCAAAAAATTTTGTTGAAACGACAAAATTTTTGTTCTTGCAACAAAATATTTTTTTCTGTGTAAAAAGAATAAATAAATGTTTGCTTATGTGCGTTAAAGCATTAAATCGATAAAAAGTAATTTAATTTTATTTTCGTTTAAAAATTTACTTTTTTTAACATACCCACCCTCTTTTTAGTAACGGAAAGTCATATTGTTGTAATTAAGGGTATTATATGGAATAGTGGAAAAAAGTATGGGGTAATTGAGACTGTTTACTGTGCTTTCAGTAGTAAATAGTAGAATAATAAATAACATTTATTATAGTGTAGGTTTTGAAGAGTGGTTTAGAGAATTAAGATTTTTTTGTCGATTACGAATGTCCTATTCCTTTACCAAAACTGCAAAATCGTTTTAATGACATTAAAGGGTTAAAAATATATATAATATTAAAAAAATGTAATTAAAAAGTATTAGGATAAAAATATTAAATAGTTTTAGAATGTTCCCTTCTACCTCAAAAATTATTTTTAAAAAATGATTAAACATACAATATTTAGGATTGCTTAGAAGGCATTGTGTACCTTATAAGATAAAAGTTTCCGAACCAAACTATTTTACACATTCACTCCTCGATTCATTAACTTTTAAAAAATATATATAAATATTGCTTCATGCATCTTACTTTGAATCCTATGTATATATTTTAGTGCTATTACCGCTATAGAAATGTATCTTTCGCTCTGAAAATTTTGTTTAAAAGTCCAAAGTAACTGTTTGCAATATATGCGTCTAAGATATTTATTTTAGAATTCTATATTCGTCTTCTGTGTTATTGCTGCTTAAAAAATTTAAAGCCAGAATAATTACCGAAAAAAATTCTTCATGTATTACCCATTAAAAAAAATTTAAAACCAAAAATTAGATATTATGATATTATTTTTTTTTCATCTTCATGTTTTATGCATTTTTAATACGCGACAAACTTTGGCAAAGACATTTTTGGTAATGGCTTATATTGAGATACAGTAAAAATGGGGAATTTCTGTTTTATTCTCAGTGCATGATAAAATTGACAAAATATAAAATACTGTTCTTAAAATAAATACCATTTTGTAACAATATCTTAGAGAATTAAAATACTTTTGTCTAAACTCAATTTTATTCCCGACATTGTTTTGAATTTATGTTATCATTAAACAAGTGAAGACACGCTAAAGGCAAAAAGACGCATGCAAATGTAAAGATTAGTATTTTTAAATTTTAATGAACTCTTCAAAGCTCTTTAGGGGAGCCTTCAAAATGGCTTTCAAATTGGCAAATAAAAAAACAGAAATAAAAAATTATGTCCTCCATACTGTAAAAGTATCTAAAAAAATTGGAGAGAAGTAATTTATCATTTGTCGTATCATTTGAAACGAAATTGCAGGTCCCATTCTTTATTTATATTCATGAAAACAGAAAAAAAAATTCGTGGAGAGGGAACTCTTGAGGAGGCGCTTGTTATAAATTTTACCAGGGGCCGTAATACAAATGTTACAAGAGGAAAATATATTAAAATGCTCAATGCGTGTACTTAACACAATTTTTCCGCTACCATTTCTTGTAAAGAGCATTGTTTATTTATAAAAAAAATACTAGAAGTTCAGTTTTATTGTCGGTGATTGCTTTAATTTTTGTACATTACATTGAAACATTATTTTAGTCAAAATATTTATTATTGTGTTTCATCTAAAACCCTCTACACGGCACAAAAATATACGCATACGTAATAGATGTTCCTAAAACATCGTTTCAGACATTTGTTTTCAAACCATGTCTTTTAAAGATATAATATATGTTGCATCCAAAAAATACATGAAATACACAGACATTTTACATACTCGTGGTTAGGCATAGCTTACTTGCAGGTTTGCAAGAGAGATACTCACTAGTCAGATTTTCGAGCTCACATAATGATAGTTACTGTAGAACTGAGATAAGAGGAAACAAGTAGGTTTGTTACAGAATCTGTCACTTAAATGGCTTCCACACAATATTTGTGCTCAACAAAAAAAAACGCATTATTTATACACCACAGAAAGAAATTCGCCAAACAGGGCCTTTAGCTAATAATTTATTTCTAATTCAAACTTTTAAACGCCAAAAGTAAGTATTTTTATTTACCTTCTTTAGCAAATTAATAATTACTCATTATCGCTTGCTAAATTTGTTTGAAATTCGAAGAATAATGATGCAATTTTTTTAATAAATATCTTTTAGTCGCCACAATTTCCCATGTTCATTAACTTTCTTTCGAAAAAGAAAAGAATAAATAATTAGTAAAATTGATGCTTTAAAAATAAAAGCGAAGTTTTGCATATTTTTTATTCAATGTTAGAATTCGCTATGCATTTTTCCTTATACATATATAATGAACCATCAAAAGAGCACTATTGTGATATGACATCAATCCAAACTGAATCATATCACATAAATAAATATTTTTCAAGAGTTTTATTTTTATTTTAAATAAAGTTTCTCGTGCGTTTGACGATAGGCAACAGTGAAAATATTGAATGAAAATGGAATTTGCATGTTATTTCAATGTAGATTAAATTTTTAGTTATTTAAATTTTAAATATACTTCTAATTTAAAAAATTTAATGAAATTTAGGATGTAACCTAGCCTGATGTTTTGCTTCAAAATGACGTATCCCACTTGTTTGTGCGACTTGCGGTTCGTTCTGTGAAAGTGGGTGACGGACGGACTGAACGACAGACGGACGGACTGAACGATTATAATACCTTACACTTTTTACGTTATAAACGTAGTGTGGAAGCTAAAAGGGGAACCCTATGCAAAACTATGGAAAAAGGAAAACAACAATAATCCACGTGACGGAGAACGAAAGAGTGTCATACTTCGAAACTTTGCACCTGCTTGCTAATCAAAGTTGATATTTTAAAACGAAATGGATAAGAAAATCTAATTTTCTTTAGTTTTTCTATTTTTACAAGAAATTAAATTATCATAAATTACTTAGAAGTTTAATGACTTTTTAAAAATATCTCAGCCAAATGTTTTAGTATAACGTTACGAAAAACCAGGAAAAAAATTTATTTTTAGAACCAACGAAGGAGAATAGGTTTACTGCTTCACTTATTCAGTTCTATCTCTATGGTGGATACTGACAAAAATATTTTCCAAGTTGGCTGACATTTTTGATAAGTTAGTGGCTTCAATAAATGAGTTCGCGCAAAAGAACAAGCACGTATATGTGTACATTTTAAGTTGTGCTGAAAGAATTGCATTAACTCAGCAAAAAGAAAATAACAAATGCAGATTATAAACTGTAAATAAACAGCAAAGTATGTGATACAGGTATGTTTCGGTTAGAGTTTTAAAAAATAATGCGAAATAGTATTCTGTTCAGAATGTAATGCATTTCTTGTGGGATATAGGAATTTTTTTTAATGTATTATAAGCTTATTTTAAAAATAAATGTGGATATTTTTTCAAATTAATAAATACAAAATAACATCCTATGATTTTTACTTTCTTCTCACATTTGATTGGATTTACAAAACATTTAAAAATATTTCCCTACATTTCACAGCCAGGAACCTGCAAACTCCCATTATGCTATTTTACAACCTGCAACGTTATTCTTCACGGAGCAGGCCTGTTGAATTTACGGCGAAAGGTGCAGAGATTAACTTTCCAAAATAAACTCTTAAACTCAAAAGCAATTAATAATGCTTGGCGTAATGTTCTTAGGAAACCGCTGCCTTGACCCCCGCAGGAAATTTGTCGCGCCAAATGCCTCCCACTAAAGAATATCGCCAAGTTTGTAATGAAAGTTTGTGTAATCGCTTTTTGAAGATTAAATGCTCTTGTACATTATACGTGGTGCTGATATGGAGACTTAAATAAAAAATTTAATGCGTCTTTTGGCCTTTTGGGGAAATTCTAAGAGTTGTGATATGAAGGGCAAATTTTAAAAAACGGTTTAACTAGTTCCATTTCTTAAAAAAGCGCGATTATTATTTATTATTTATTATTTATTATTTATTATTTATTATTTATTATTTATTATTTATTATTTATTATTTATTATTTATTATTTATTATTTATCATTTATCATTTATCATTTATCATTTTTATTATTTATTATTTATTATTTATTATTTATTATTTATTATGTGTTTTAGATGTTTTTTTCATCATTTCCAGACCTTTATATTAATTAAAAAAATTAACATGGTGTCATATTAAGACTACATGCAAAATACACACTATAATTATTTTCTCATCTATAATGGGTCTGGCAAGACCCAGATATGCGAAGGTCCCAGATTCGCGCGGGCCCGGCAATTCGAATACAACTGCCGACCTATAAACTTTCTGTGCTCAAAAAACTCCGACGAATAATAAATACCGCATGCAGAAAAAGTGCACGTAAAATCTGCTCCTAAATCCCGACGCTGTGTATAATGGCGCTCCTAAAAGGTTGCGTTGGGTGCTCACTCAGCTGTAGGCTCGTCACTTAACTATGGTTCTAAATTGCGAGTCCCTTCTCCAATAACCCGTGTGAGGCTCTACTGCGGCAATAAATTCAACTCAACTCTCATACATCATACTGTCCCATATTAATAGTTGTAGATTCTGCTTGAATCTCTTTTTATATTAGTAGAAATACTATAAAAATGCTTAACACTGGACAATGAGAATGTTTCAGATGATGTAACGCTCTTGTTTTCATTTTTCTTGTCCTGCGATATCATTGGTTGTTTCGTTTTCATTCCCAAAATGACCTTCAAGCTAGTAATCCACTCAAGCTGAAGCTGGGCGAGTGCTTGATTTTGTGACGTATCTGCGATGGAAAATACCGTCTGTGGAAATAAAAACAAATACTACTGCGCATGCCCTGTTAAACCAGATTTATTGAGTTTTTAAAAATTGTATTATTTACTTTTTTGTTTGTACAAATTTGATGCAGTTTCAAAAGCAAAAAAAGCACATTTTTAGTTTAATTTTAGTTGAAGGCAATTTGCTTTCTTCTTAGTATTTTATAAACTGTTAAAGGATCATAATAAAATTATTATATGTAGTTCTTATTTTTTTAAAGTAAACATAGATATTACTGTAAACATGTTTATGTACAATTCAAATTATTACTGATATTTGATGATTTTACTATAAAAATTAGTTTCCCAATAAATTATTATTAATGAATTCATAATAAGATTCATATGAGCATAATATTCCTTAGTTCATAATATAAACAAACATAAATAAAGTTAACTCTCTTTTGAAAGTAACTGCACGTGCTCAAAAGTTATTTCCAGCTCCAATATCGCTTTGAAAACGATTCAAAAATCCAGCCTCAGAAATCGAGCTCTCGCACGCATGCGTACTAGTGCTACACGCCCAGCTCCAGCGTAAGTGGATTACTAGCTTTATAGATGAAAAAAAAACTTTACTTTTTATGCAAGCTTTCTTTAGCTAATGATTTGGACAACCAACATCACAGCAAGAAGTTGGCATTTTAAAAACTTAATAAGTAAAATATTCTTAGAAAACTCATTTTCGAACGCCAAAGCCAAAGTAATTCTAGACAAAGAAAAATGGAAACAAGGCAGCTAGAGCTGTTGCCATTTACGAGGTGAAACAACCTCATTGTATATTAGGAAAGCGATCGTTCTCTTTCGAAGTCAAAACTTTTCATCCTAAGCCCAATGTCCTAACAACTAGGTTACTTTTAACCACGTGCAGTCTTTAATTTTTAAATTACATATTCAGGGAAGAAAATTGTAAGCTTAATTATTTAAACCACTGAATACCCTTAGAAATAGCCCACAATAGAAATTTTTAACGATACTGAATAAATAACTAACGAAAAACATTCCTTAATTAATTCTAAAAAAGATTCCAAACATGTGTATTCGCCTAAAACTTTTAATTGGAATTAACTTATGGATGTCTTATTACAGTTTCAATTTACACAGCTTCATAAACTTGATTTAATTATGGTACAGTTTTCTTTGTTAAAACAAATATTCAAAAAATGAATTGTCATTAATTTTACTACGGTTTCTTAATGAATAGGATCTGAATTGCTTTTAAAATATTTAAGAATTCCATTTAGTGGTTTCTGTTGTCTGTTATCAAAGGATTACTCCATTAGTAAGTTTTGAAGCACGTGTATGAAAAATTCTGTGCATTCAATTAACTCCGGGATTTTAAAGGATTCCATTCAGAAATGTGACTAATGAAAATTATTCTGCTCTAAATTAAAGAGCGCAGAATAGTTTTAATTAGTATTTGTAAAAATCATTTCATTCTCATTAGCATTATATTTCGCAGAAGAACTTTTAAATGTTTATTATATACAGTATGTGTAGTTTTGTACAGGGCGACACAAATAAAAACGGCTCGGCTTAGAAGTAGGGATAAGTCCAGGGAATGCTGCCAAGTAGAAAACCAATGCAAAAACAGGTTTGCCATGTGAAGCCATTGATCGTTTCATTATTAAGCCACGGCCAACTTCAATAATAACAAGGCCAGAGAAGCTCTCCCAAACATCAGCGTAGACGGAAATTTTGACTTCACTTTTCCGAGTGCCGAAGATCGAGAAACTAGTTCGAACGCCTTCGGAACCCTAAAAATGTGTGGTCAGCCGCGAATGGTTCCGAACTGGTTTCGAGACAGGTTGTCTTCATCTTCGGAACAACGTCGCTCGGAACTATGACGTCAAACATTCCGTTCCCGAGCGTGTTTGGGAGAGCTTCTTTGGCCTTAGTAGTTGAGTAGGCCGTGATTAAGCCCAAAACAGACCCTTGGTTAATTATTTGCCGGTAACTATCCCATCTTCATATATGCACTGATTTAATCAACGCTTTCACACGAAGATCTGAATTTGAAAATAGCCCATGCACTGAAAAAAAAATTCTAGTCCAAGTACCAGAATATGGTATATTTAACCGTATTTTCTGGCTCATATGGTACACCAAAAAATGTGGTTTATCTACCAGTATCTGTTTGGTAGTGACTTTATGGTAAAATTACTAGAAAAATAAGGTTTCATTACCATGATGTTTGGTAGCGCATTTGGTTTTATTACTTTATGTAGTGGTTTTACTACCATATGTAGTGGTTTTATTACCATATATAGTGTTTAGTACCGTACGTAGTGGTTTCATTACCGTATATAGTGGTTTTATTACCGTATACAATAGTATTATTGCCGTGCACAAAGTTAATATTACCAAATAAGATTACGTAAACCAAAATATACTACTAGTATAATTAGTTTAGTTTGCATATATGACTTCTTTCGAGTTGCCACAAACGACTGCAACACAGCACCGCCATGTTTGATGAGTGATATTTACCATACGTATATTGGTAGTCAAAATTTCAGCTAATACCGTGGTATTTGGTAGGTATCATTGCGCTCAACATGATCCGACCACCAAGCATATGGTAAAGGACCGATGCTTTCTGGAAATTAATTTGGTTTGTTAACCATGCTTCTCGAATAACGAAGCGTATGGTAGGAAAAACATTTGTGGTGGTAAACTTACTTTTCATAGTTGTAATCTTACCAAACGTACGGGTAAAAAGAGCTATAACTTTAGATACCAGAAATTCTAGTAATCCGTTACCAAAACGAATAGTAACGTTACTAATTGAATGGTTTAGGTACCTGGTATTCTGGTTTTATTACTAGAAATACCATTACCATACAATTATGGTTTTTTTGCAAGAATTTTTTTTTTCAGTGTGCAGCTGTAGTCAAGTAAAAACCAAACCAACCAATTAAAAAGAGGTTTGCTAAGTAAAGCCATTGAAAGTTTGAATAATTAATTAATTCGACTTTTAGGAACTTCTGAAAATGAAAATTGTCTTGACTAATGGAAACAATTTCAGTAATAAGCATTTTAAATTCTAATAAATACTTTTTTTTTTAAATATTAGTAACACAGTTTGTGTTGTTTATTCTTCACACTTATATAAAGAACGCAGAAAATTTTTATTAACGTAATTTGCAAAAATCAACTTATGTCAAAAACTAGAGCATTTTTTACTGCACAAAAATAGTTTTAAAATGTATAGGGTGACTGTAATTGCACATAACTTTTTAATCTTTGTTCTACATATTTTTCATAGACTGACTATTGTATACTGACGGTACCATTGTGAAATCATTTCTCTGTAGAAGTTGAAAAAAAAATTACTTATCAAAAATAACCCGTTGGTAATTAGGACAGAGCTTTTAATTTTCATCCATTATTTGAACTCAGGGAAATTAAAATGTTTACATAGATACAGTGTATGGAGGCAATTATTGAACACCATATGGATTCTGTAAAAAAAAAAAATTATAGAAGTGAAATTTAGTAAAATTTGCATAACATTTAATTTTTTCACACAGCTTTTTCATAATTTCTTCTTTTTCCAAGTTCAAACATTGCGTAGATGGTGTTTCTTAATCACATAAACTATACCAACTAAATTTAAGCATATTACGATGCAGTCTGTCGTACCCTATAGCATTTCCCCATGGCTTTTGCTAAGGCAGAAAAATGAGAATTACGCAATTTGCTTTCAGAATTGAACGGAATGTTTTCCTCTTTAAAAATTCCAGGTTAATATTCAAGAAAATGTTATAAAACGAAAAACTTAGTGTATGACCGAATATTAATTTTTAAGGATAAGGCAGAAAACTTTTTTACTTTGAAACCTGCTGTTCTCTTTACATGGTTTTTCTACATAAATCAGAGATTTGCTCGTTATCTACATAATTTTCTAAGCAAATTTAATGAAGTAATTAAGACAGTATTGCACTTTGACAAACTATCTTCAATTAGGGTGTCTAATATTCCAGGTAGCCCTGCGGAATATTAATTCTTAGTTTTTTAGATTGGGTGTCATAGAAATCGGTTTTGTACTTACAGAAGTGATTTAGAATGGTTTTCATGTAAGCAAGCATTGTTCGAGGAATCAAACGGGTCGCAAATTAGTCAATTAAGATGCGTGAAGCAGGGTTTTTAGGTGTGAAGGAAATTATCTGATTTGGAAAAAGATTTATGAAATAACATAATTGTTTTTCGCTTTACAATTCTGTAACCGCCCAACGAAACTTTGGATTAAATGGTGAGTTAAAATATTAGAGTAGAATTTTAAATGCTATGTACCTTTATTTTTATTTAAAGTTACATAAAATTTCTTCCAAACAACGTTTTAGTTTAACGCAGACTATTAAAATAGATAAACATATTTTTATTATTATTATTTTAATTAGCAGCAAGACTGCTTTGGGATGTAATTAAAAATTACGAAGTTAAAAAGCGAGTTTTTTAGTATTTTTTTATTGTGCTAACATCAAATTCCGACACCATAAAAGACTCAATAATAAAATAATAAAGGACACAGTAAAGTTTAAAATTACTGTAATAAAAGGAATTGATTTCTAAAGTTGGTTTTTTGTATAAGAGATGGCGCCACTAGAATTCTAACTATTTTTTACCGAGCTATTTGCCAGTTGAACAAAAAAAGAACTAAAATTGATTTAAACATATAATTTTAAACATTTATAATTTAAACATTGAAACACCTTAATGACAAACTTAAAAGATTTAAGTTTAATCCGTAAAAAATATCCATTAAAATAGCCTTTTGGTAAGACGTGAAATTAATTTAATTTTTTTCTTACTTTAAAAAAAAAACTTGTGAGAAAATACGACTAAAACTGTTAAATCAAACATATTGCAAAAATATTATTGTAATTAAAAATATATTGGCAACGACTGAATTTAAAATCATTCTTAGACAATAATTTTTTAAATAGAAAAAATTGAATATCCGCATAAAAATGAATACATCGTGAATCATGTCTGAAACTTTAATTCAGTTCATTTATTTAAAATATAGTTTATAATTATTTAGTGTTCATTATTAAGTTTCTTATTTTTCTCCCGAAAAATGTTTTCCAAAAAAGTTTCTGTTCCAAAAAAAAGATGAATTCTTGTCTTGATGATATACTTAAATTTTTGCCTTCTGAGACATACTAAAATTATGATCAGAAAAAAAAGTTTTAACTATTAATCGATCTTAAATCCTAACACAATATCAAATTATAACTTTTTAACAAGAATTTGAAATGCCAAAAATGTTGTGAAATGAAAATCGTATATTTAACTTTTTTTACAATATAAGAATATTTCTTCAAACATTTAAATGGATCGTCTACATTCTACCTAATTTGGATTTAACACTGAAGGACCTATTAGACAGTTAGAATAAGGGAAAATTTACTGCAAGTATTTCCAAACTTAAAAAAAAGTAGTAAACTATCTGCTTTTAAATTCAATTTCTCTTAAACATTTCCGTTTCAAATCACTTATTTGCTTATTCTCACATATTTTGATGAAATCAAATGAAAACTGTGTCACTTGAAATTCATGTGAACTTTAATTGGATTCAATTCTGAAGAATTTAAGTAACATGATCAAGTAAAAAATCTACACACTTTACGAATTTTTTCTTCTTTTCTTTTTATTTCCAATTTAATTATAAATTTAAAAAGGAAAAGTTCAATTTAAATATTAAATTTAAATTTAAAATTCAGCGAAAATGGCGAAATATAGATTTTTATTGATTCGTCTAAATTCCGTGTCGCATAAAATAGATTAAAATCCATCGTTCAAGGTTAAATGGAAAATATTTGCCTCTGTCTCTATCTATTTATTACGCGTTAGTATTAACCCAATTCCAAAGAAAATTGTTCCCTTTCATCTTAATTCCATTGTTTTATTTTTACACAAGTTCCGATTAAACGAGTCCAAAGGTGACACAAATATTTGACAAGAAAATCTAATTTTTATAATATCGTGCCAAAAAACTAACTTTTTCAAATCAACAATCGTGGCAAAAGTGATGCTTTTAACGAAATCGTGTTTCAAAGTTACTTTTACGCACTAGTGCGACAAAGTAAATAAGAGCATCTGAATTGGTGTAAAATTCTTTATTTGAGCATAATATTTTATTCGGCGGCTTTGTGATTGGTGTAAAATTCTTTATTTGAACGTGATTCTTTATTTGGCGTCTTATTTCCAATGCCAATCTAAGAAATACTTTTTGCACGTGATTTTAAAATAATTATTATAATATAAATAATCCCCTTCAAATCATTTGAACGTGATAATAAAATAATTAATAAGCCAATCAATAAATGCCACTTTAATAAATACTTTTTTACACGTTATTATAAAAAATATTGTATTTCAACACGTTGAAAATAGCCTTTTTTAAACTCGTGAATTTATTTTCACGAGCGAGCTACTTTTCACGCTAGTTACATAAATAACTATTTCCGTTTTTTTTGTTCACAATATTTAAAGAGACACGCAAATTAATCAATAGATATGACACTATACGTAAATAATGAAAGTCGTAATCCGCAGAGTTTTAGGTCCAAAGCACATTTACGAAGGGTAACTTCATGACCCTTTATCCTCTTTGCTCCAAGAGGTACACATGCGTGGACCTTTGTAGAATTCACTTCACAAATGCATTTTGCAATTTTTCCTAAA
The DNA here is from genome assembly GCA_019343175.1 of Oedothorax gibbosus. NCBI lineage: Eukaryota > Metazoa > Arthropoda > Arachnida > Araneae > Linyphiidae > Oedothorax > Oedothorax gibbosus. The sequence continues at coordinate 34,435,339 of CM033280.1, read as the reverse complement.
ACTAATTTTTCTTTTTCCTTTTTTAATTCGAAAGAATTAAAAAAATGAAAAAGTAGGTATTGACATGCGGTCGATGTCTGTCTGTCTGTCCGTACCCCCCCCCCCCCCCCCCCCCCCTCCAAAATCAATTCTATCAATCGGATCTTAAAAATTCTTTTTTTTTTAAGCTATGACCTCAGAGACCCAACTTTCATACTTTGTGTCCGCCTGTCTGTACGCCCAGACGGACATAAATCTACTATCTGTCGGTGAATTTCCCATTGAATTACCATTGAAATTCAATTTTGAGTCATTTAAATTCACTGTTGCCAAATCAACAATGGCATGAGAAACTTTATTTAAAAATATTTGAAGCAAAATAATTTTTTCATAAATCATTTTGGAATTACGTCATAAAATGTAGCACAATGTGATTCTTTGATTGTTCAATAATTGTTTACCAAGAAAGCGGAAAGGCATATCTGTTGCATACAATTCTGCTTAGTTTTAATTTACATTTATTTTTTTAATGCAGTTTGGAGTAGTTTCATTATTTTTGTTAATAATAAATATTTAATTATTCTTCGAACTATAAATAAATCGAGCAGACGATGAATACTATTAAGTTAATTTGTGAAAGAATATTAAGGAAAATAGTTGATTTTTGCTTTTAGATGTTTAAATTATAGCTGGATGCTGTGTTTAGCTATTTTTTTGCTAATGTGTATAAATCTAGTGTAGAAACGATTGTTGATGATATTTACTGTTAGGAACCTAGTTGTTTCCCGATAAGAATTTCAGTAAGTATTTAAGTAACAGGAAAGTAGGCTATTTTAGTTCTTTATGAACTTCTTGTTTATTCTAAAAATCTAAAATTTGTGAAATCGGCTCATTATGCATCCAGAAAGATTCATGATTCCAAACAGAATCATTGGAATGAAAAGGATGAACTAGAATATTCAAGCTTTCTAATAATACCGATACAGGAGTAGCTGATTTATTAATTGTATTAAAAATGACGTAGGAAAAGGTTCAAGCATATTTCGAAGGTCTTGCAAAAAATAATGCTAGAAGGGACAAAAAATTGCACAGATGCAAGGAGTAGCTGCCCTGGAACTTTTTAGGTTTTAAAGTAATTGAAATTACCTTATAAGATATAAAATTACCTTTAAATGTGTGTATTTATTCATTGTGCCTGAGCGGAAATTAAAAGTCGTGTAGTTTTACACACCCCTACTTTTTATTCTTTTGTATATTTCTACAAACATCAGCTGTGCAACTTTTTCTGATCAGAATTATTTGACCCCAAATTAAATCGTTATTGGATAGTTCTTATTTAAAATATAGTTTTAATAATAATAGTAATGATAACTTTTATTACACAAAAACATACAGACAAAAATTTTATTGAAAATAAACAACAAATAAAAAATAGTAATAAAGTCGTCAGAACTCCAAGGATCCCAGGGACCATATTGGCGAAAATAAAATAAAATATTTATAAATAACAAACGGTTATTTCAATAAATAGTATTTTAATAAAGTATGCTGGCAGTGAAAATTCTCGAACTCTTGTATCTGTTTACATTACAAAATGAATTCAAATGCAATTTATTTCAGTTTTGCATTCCGTGCGACTTTCCAATGCCTTAATCCTAAATGTAACAAGCTTTCTTTGGTATTAACATGATCCAATTTAATAATACATATAAACTTATAAAATGACCCGAAAGAAAATCCAGTCAACTGTAAATAATTTTGACATAATAATCTTGGCAATTTGACCCACTTAGTAAAACATTCAGTTTCGAAAATAAAAAAGATACCCTCTAAAGCAGGGTTAAGCGGCATTTATAACTGAAAATCATCGGTCACTGTGCCGAGGATAGCTATGTCATGTTTTCATTTCAGGGATTATCAACAACTTATAAGGCTTTTACATGCATTAGTTTAATTTAACAGTTGTTATATGTTACAGTTATTTTTACTTACCTCTACCACCTTTTTTTATAATAAATGTTGTTGTTGTTTTAATTTGAAGTAAAATAACAGCCAGAATATTAATTTTGTGGCCTCACGAATTAGGGTTACAGCTCCTCAACTTCAATTTCTCCTGTATGAATGTCATACAACAGGTGAAAAAATTACCTCGAGTTCTGTCCTTCACATCCTTTTACTCCACGCTTTGGCGATTACATTTGGCGAAGTGACGCAACCACTCTTACCTTCGATGACCTTGGCAGGTAAGTCGGTTACGGAGACACTTTCGCCTTCTCTTGCCTCACTGCGAAGATCTGTTTCGGGTTTGGATGATGCGATCTAAGCATCTAAGAGATTTTAGAAAGGTTCAAGGGTTTTTTTCGTCTTTTTTGTTGTTCTTTGAGTGTTGATACACGTGATTTGTTGTGTTTACAAATTAATGTTTTGCTGTTAGAGGTTGCCCGGCTATTGTCCAAATCGCGCATTGATGTTGCTCTAGAAGCACATGAAAATGGGCAGAAAAATATATTATACTAGCTTTAAAAACCCGGCTTTGCACGGGTGTACCCTTACTAACGGTGATTGTTGTTGTTTTTTGTAAACTTTTATTTTATACCAATTGATCCACTCTCCACTAGTCAGCAATCCATCAGTATATTATAATTTCCTCCCATTCTAATATCAGTATTAATTTCTTTAAAAAGAAGTCCGATAGTATCCAGGTCCTTCTAGGAGTTAGAGGGCTTTCCCATAGAACTGGGTTTTCCCATTAACAGAGGGCTTTCCCATTAACAGGCCGTTAAAATAGCCAGAATAGATATGATATAATGGCCAGTTTTTATTTGCCCAGTAGGTAAAGTCGTTCGCCTTGCATGCGATAGGTCCCAGATTCGGGTTCGGGAATCGTCAAAATAACTGCCGACCTACAAACAGCCAATGCAGCCACAAATGTCCCGTGTCCCGAGAAATACCACCGTGTGGTGGGAGTGCACGTTAAATATTGTTCAAAGTCCCGACACTGCGTACAATGTCGCCCTTAAAAGTTGCATTTTGTGCCTACTCAGGTGTCGGCTCATCACTTGATTGTGGTTCTAATTTAAGACGCCCGTTGCCAATAGCCCCCGTGTATAGCTTTAGTGCGACGAATAATTCAAACTAACCCTAATCAATACAACTGGATGCGAATAACTACCCTACGTTAAATTTTCAGCTTCGCCAAAAGCCGCCAATGCCAAAATTCAATCGGGCCATTATATCATAGCTGTACCAAATTGCCAATTTCATAAACATGAAGTACATACGCTATACGTAGTGAGAATTGACGTTTCTTAGAAGTATTCATAAGATCTAGAATAGTTATTGCCTTTACTTGACACGAGACATTGTAAAAATATCTTCATTCCTTACCATTTTTAAACATCAACTAAATTAAATTCGGTAACAAAAAATGCAAAAGATTTAAAACTCACGTGCTCTTACGATTTTATACTCAATTTTCATTCACTCTAAACGAGCGGAAATTTCTTTTAAATTGAAATAAAAAGTTTAAATTCTAATCTTACAATGCTATTCCTATAGAGAAATCGGTTCACGTTTTGCACTCCTACTCCCGTTTGGGTTCGAATTTCAAAAAAATCGCTTCTTAAATGCCGCCTTCGTTACAAAAAATATACTCCTAAAATTTGGTAGCTGTATCTCCAGTTGTTTGGGCTGGGCGTTGATACACAGTAAAAAAATCTGTTGTATTACTAGAAAATCTCTAGGAAACTCAGATGCCATGAACTTTTCTAGTAACCTTACTGCATTAAACTTAGTAACACATACATTTCCTTAGTAGCCATACTAAGAAAACTGTAGTAGATTTACAGATGCTTTGCTTGTACGTTTACTAAAAAACTTGCAGTAGCTTTACAGGTGATCTTCTTGTATGTTTACTAAGAAACTATAAGCAGCTTCACCAGTGCTTTTCCTGTAAGTTTACTAAGAAACTGTTAGTAGCTTTACAGGGAATTTCCTGTATGTTTACTAAGGAACTATAAGCAGCTTCACTAGTGCTCTGCTTATATGTTTACTAAGAAACTTGTAGTAGCTTTACATGTGCTTTTTCTGCATGTTTACTAAGAAGTCTTTAGTAGAACTACAAATACTTTTTTTCTTTTATATTCGCTTTGAAATTATTAGTATATTAAGACGATAGTCCCACCCTTTGTAACGTTAGATACTCTACCTGCACTTTTACTGAGAAGCTGTTAAGTAGTGTAACAACCATCACAGAAAATAGTTCTGTATTTCTAACTGGAAAATGTTGTTATCCTATGATTTTTTAAATCAGAAATTGTGGAAAGGTAGCTTGGTAATAATACAAAGCCATTTCAAGTATTTTTCATTGACCTATATTATTTGCTATTTTTCATATTTTTCTTTAATACAATACAATTATTTACATTTCTTTAAAAATACACTTATTCAACGTAATCTTTAAATTGAAGGATCTTACCAATACATTTCGATTATTACCTAAGTAACCTAGTATTACTGATAACAAAAAATCTGTAACTTTATGAAGAAATAATTTCTGTTACCGAAAACATTTTCTTGCTAAACATAAGAGAAAAATAGGAGGTATATCCATCTTCGGATTTAAAACAGATTTCTATCTAACCTTCAAGACACTCATATATAAACTAAATTTATAATTTGATATTTTAGACATTTGTCATTAGAATTTTCTCTCTTTTTTTTGAAAAATATATTTTTCTATTCATTATTATTTTCTTGAATGTCCAACTTAATCATTTATAAACTTAACTCCTTCCAATCCACTAACCTATAACTCCTTCAGAGATAAGCAACATTTTGTAACGATTTCAATTTTAAAAGATATTAAACTGTTGTTAAATGAAGTAACTTTAACCTGAATGTAAATATTCAATTACTAAATAAAAATATAAATAGCATGCTTGGATCAAAGAGTTAACAGCATTCTATCAATTTCAAATTAACACAAGTAACTTTATTATAAATGATAAACATACTTAGTTGTAACATTGAATAATGTACAATTCCTTTCTTTTAAAAAAAAAAGTACTTGTTTTATGTCACAAAAATATTCTTAATAATATATATATATACAAAATTTCGTAAATTAAACTGACACATGAAAATGAGGAAAATATAGTCTTGTTATGTGTAATTCTTAACTTTAATTTTATTGTTTTTAATGTTTTTTACACTTTTCATACACAATTTAAGATATAATTAAGGAGTAACTGAACATAACTTTCACAGTTTGGAAACTCATATTAACAATAAACCCCTTAAAAGTTTAAAAATATTTAATCGAAAAAAAATATCCTACGATTGTAAACATCAGAGTTTGTAATAATAAGTACAGTAGTGTCAGTAGTATAAATATTTTTTAATTGAATCACTGAAAAACAATAGAAACTCCTTATAGGTTGCACTTTTAAAACATTTTTTTAATAGTTTCATTCATTTAAACTAAGAGCTTTATTTTACATTAAAAACAATAATAACATTAACTGAAAAGCACGTAAAAATTTAATAACGCAATTAGGTTTCAATGACCATTTGCAATTTTATCAGACCTGCTGCTGCTACAGCTTCATAACAAAAAATAAAGCTTAACTTTTTTTACACTATGCAAAAATTAATAGTATCGCATATTTATATATGTATAACATTTTCCCCTATGATACTCCATCCTGTTGCGACTTCGACAGAACAGGGTGGGGACTTAACTCGCACTCTTCCACTACCAAATCTCGGAAAATAAGCATGTGCTGTCGTCTGCTTTTGCCTGAAAATATACAAACATACACGAATATGAAATACAAGTGAGCAATGCAAGAACTTGAAATTATATATTTCACTTTTTCACAGATGGCAGCAAGGTCAATATTGCTGTTTTGTATTACTATCCTCACTCACATAAAAAGTTATGCAGCGGTTAATTCAAGTTATTAATATCTATTTCAATAGTTCAATGATATATTTTATCTTCCTCACTACATTTATAACGTAAAAAGTATTCAGTCCATAATTGTTCAGTCCATCACCCAATTTCACAGAACGAACCACAAGTATCACCGACAAGTGGGATATAAACATTGAAGCAAAAAAGCAGGCAAGGCTATATCCCAAATTTCGTTAAAAATTTAAAATAAGAAATATATTTCAAAAAACTAAAAATTTAATCTCCATTCAAATAACAGGAAAATTCCATTTTTTATTCAATATTTCCAATGTTGCCATTTCGTCAAACACGCACGAGAAACTATTTAAAATAAAAATAAAACTTGAGAAATATATATTTATGTGATATAAATCAGTTTGGAATGACGTCTTGTATATATCACAATAGTATATATCACAACGCAAAAAAGACTAATATAATTTCTTAATAATTTTGTTTAGATACATATTGCAGAGTGTTGTATTAATTTCTTTTTCTCATGAAACCCATGATTTAAACTTCATCATGCATTCCAAGGTAAAAACCATGTGTGTTCCGAGGTGCAACGCCATGCTGTACCTCGGGATAGAATTTGTTGGTATATACATAATATTTTTTTTAAAAAAGCAATTGTATTACAAAAAATCCTAGTTTCGGTATACGGCGACTTTTTCGGAACGTTGGCGACAAAAAAAAGCAGATAAATAATTCTAATCTGGCAACAGTTGTTGACTTCGCGGTTTCCGAGTAGCATCGTCTAATCCCGCGTCGCTACGCGATGTTTTCTCGCCAACAAGTTTGGCGAGAAATAAAAAGTCGCCGTATACCGAAACTAGGAATTAACCAAAATTAATAAAATAGAAAACAATTGAATCGTATCTCATTACTTAATAAGAATAAATTAAAGACCATTTTATTTTGCATATACCGATCCCCCATACTAAAGAATGAGGTTGCTTTTAAAGTTTTAAAAGATAATTTTTAAATATAAGCTAAAAATCACCGAATTCTAAACTATAGAAAACCATATCGTTTTTTTTTTGTTGTTGGAAAGATATAACAAATTTAATAAGAAATATAACAAAATTAAGGCTTACCTGGAACAATTGTGGTTTTCGCGTAGGCGAGATCGCAGCATGCACACCGCTTTGGTAGAATAAATAAAACCACGTTTGCTGCTGCCGATTTTAGCTTCTTGAATCTTGATCGTTGACAGAGCTTTAACACAGCAACGTATGACATGTAATTTAGGACCGCGATTAAGTGACAAGTTTGACACTTTAAAAATAAACCCTGGAATTGGAACATTCATAATTTTTCAGAAGTGCAAATTTCGGCTTTATTTATATTCTAAACTACGCATCTCTAGAAAAGATAGCCACGGGGCGCTGTAAGGCGTTACATCAATTTACTTAGTATTACTACAGCAGTTTGTTTAGTATACTTACTATCAGAGATTGGTTACAGGTGATTTTCTAGTAAATGGTGTGATACCTGTAAAGTTACTAAGTAATCGTTAGTAAATTCACGCCAAATTTTTTACAGTGTACGTGAGTGAGTGAGTCAGTGAGGACTTTGCCTTTTATTTATATATATATATAGATAGATAGATTAAATAGGCACATAAAATATATTAAATGGGCAGAAATTAATATTAAATAACTAAGTAAATCAAATTGATAAAGAGAAGAAATTATTGGGACCAATTAATATTAATTTATTCCAATAGAATAAATTAATCTAATAGAATAAATTAATCAATATAGTTTGTTAACTTTTGAAAAACATTTATTATTTATATACATTTATTTGGATAATGATATCAACGAACTTAAATCAGTGTGAATCCGTGCTCTGCAAACAGACCCAAACCGTAGCAAAAAGATATAACTAAATATACTAATTTGTATTATGTGCTGTTATAGTTAACGCCTGGTTGGACACAACGAACAATGTGGGCGAAGTTAGTTGTAGTACTTTGAAACATTGTAGCATTTTATCAACAATTTAAATCGAAAATTCAATTACTGCGCTTTTGCCCCGTAAAACAGACCCAAACCGTAGCAAAAAAATATAACTAAATATACTAATTTGTATTATGTGCTGTTATAGTTAACGCCTGGTTGGACACAACGAACAATGTGGGCGAAGTTAGTTGTAATACTTTGCAACATTGTAGCATTTTATCAACAATTTAAATCGAAAATTTTAATCGAAAATTCAATTACTGCGCTTTTGCCCCGCTTGTGAATAAAAGCATGTAATCGGAATGCTACGTTATTAGTAAAAAGGTTCAATCCGGTGAGAATAATACCATTAACTGTTCAATCAAGTAGATCGAAAACTGTTAAGATCGCTTTATGCTTGAGCGATAACTAAACGACAATAATTAAAATAATCTCTCTCTCTTTCTCTCTCTCTCTAAAATAAAATAAAATATGAAATGAAATAAAATAAAATAAAGGTGCTACCCATAGATATCATAGTGAAAGTATTAGATTGGCAGATCACCTGACCTCCAATGCTAACGACGGGACGCTCATGGAGGCCAAATAAGGGGGCAAAATGGCCAGTGTTGCTGCTACTTTAAAGAGAAAAATACTACGAAAAAATACCATATAATTCTAAAATTACAAAAAAATATCGTAAAAATACTAGCTACATTTTGGAATCTTTTTAGTGACTTATTAAATCCTTTTCTAGTATTTTTTTTTTTTTGTAATTTTAGAATTATATGGTATTTTTTCGTAGTATTTTTCTCCTATAAGTGGCAGCAACACTGGTCATTTTGCCCTCTTATTTGGCTTCCATGCGCGTCCTGTCGTTAGCATTGGAGGTCACGTGATCTGCCATTCTAATACTTTAACTATGATATCTATGGTGCTACCCAAGACAGAACTAGACGGCCTAAACGTTCGATCCAAACCAAACTTAACGTATTTTTCAAACTTATTTACAAATATGAATGGGGTATTTAGAGTAACACCGAGATATTTGATGAACAAAGATGCTTTTATTTAACTCTACGACGACCTCACATTTTAACTTGAGCAGCAATACCTTATTTCAACACAAAGGGATTCCTTATTAAAACTACATTATGCAATCCCGGTTAGCATTGAACTTGCCAGCCGTCACCTGACCACACCGAGATACAAGAAAAAAAAAGTTAAATAAAAAAAAAAAGTGAAAGTAAAACTTCTGACCCACATTTGCTTCAGCTTTGGGGTTGTGAATGCACACGTTCTCTTTAAGCAACTGATGTTCTTTGTTTAAGTTGCATTTCAATAAACTGTTACTCAAAACTGAGCTTTTGAACTTAACACGTGTTAAAGTTTAGTGTTCAATATTTTTGTTTGGTTCCCCAAAATTGCTGGAATTGATATTGTGTAACATTGTAGGAAAATGTTAATATAATATATTTTCAATACTAAAATGATGTTAATATTTTTGTATGAATATCTATTTAATAAGTAAATGTTAAATATGGAAGTTTGGAATGTTTTACAATAGATTTTTATACCTAATTTAAAACAATTATTTTTTAATTTTCATCAAAGAAAATAATGAAAACTAAACTATTCCATAATTCATGGTTGTGAATAATTACAAAACCAATAAATTACGCTTTACGAGTCTGAATTAAAAAAAAAAATTTCAATCAATCCAAAGACACACTAATAAACCTGACGAAATATTTTTTGAAAAACCTAACGAAACATTAAACCCAATCTTACACAACCCATATGAAACGATCTTCTGAACACCAAGATCACATCTTCTTACTTTTAGCAACACCACTGGAACAGGTATTAAAAACCAGTTTACCTTCTCAATAAACAACAGTTATTTTCTTTACCTTCCCAATCGAGAGTGAAAGTCACTTTTCTCTCGACGGACCTTTCACACTGTCCGATCCAGCTCTGAACTGTCGCCATGTATTTCTTCGTAGCCGTACTGGGTTCGGCCTCGGAACTCTTAATATCGAAAAACCCGGACTGGGACCGGGTTTTGCCGGATTATAACTGGAAGTTGTGGGTGTGGGTGCTTTGTGTGGTGTTACTCGGTGGCCCGGTGTTGAAGGCCCTTGTGGAGAGAAGGAGGAAGACTAATATGTTGTGGAAACTGCCCGGATGTAATGTGAATCACTTGCTGCTATATCTGGCTATTGCGAAATCGGTGGTGCTTAATAATCAGATCAAGACCAATATTTGTAAGTATTTATTACTTGGAATAATTTGTTTAACTAATTTTGGTAAGAAAACTTTCAAATTTAAATAAATGAAAAATATGTGACAGACAAATGAAGACTACAGTACTAAAATATTTTTTGAGGGAATTTCAAATTAGAGTTTTAAAAAAAACTTACATTTTTATTCTCTATAGGTTAAGAAAGTAATTAATAAAATTCTCAAATAGGTCTTTTACGGATTCATTTTTTTAAATAAAATTAAAGTTTTTTTAATGGACATAGACAAGCATAATTAAAAACCTCTTAAGTTGGACACATAATAAAAAAATCTCTACTTGGAAATAATCTTTTTAAAATCTAAGACACCTCTAGCTCAAGTTTTACATGGTCTTTTGTAAATATGTAGTGACTTTTCATTTGAATGTTTACTGCCCTGGCATCTATCGATTGTCTTATCCATCTCAAACGAGCTTTATTTATTATATAATCCTGCCCTGGAAGCGAAGACAGTTTCATAACTTAAATTATGAAAATATATAACCGGATAATATTTTCAAAGAAAAAGTCGAACTCATACACAATGAAACTTAAAGTTTCATTGTGCAGTGCTAATAGTTTTTTAAATATATCTTTGTACGAATGTCGGCGTTGGATAAAAAGAAAGCGTAAAAAACTGCTACAGTCTACATATATTATAGTTATTTTTTTTTTAAATGCAGTATTATTAGTTTCAATTCCCTGTTGTGAAATAAGGTAATGAAAATAATGCAATGGAGCCAAAAATCCGAAATGGGGATTTTGTTTTTTTCAACACGTTTTGGAGGGTGCTGATTAAGAAAAAAGGATTATTGAACATTGGTCAGTCTGCCAGACTGTCTGTCTGAAACAACTCTTTTTTAGCATAAAAGGCTATAGACTTCAAATGCGGTGCCCGAATAACCATAGTACCAATCAGACGACATAATAGGGATTTCGAGCTTGCGAAAAAGATATCTGCCAAAAAACATTTTATTTTTTATAGGTATTGCTAAAAAAGCGAAAAGAACTACAGTCTTTAAACTTAGTCAGATGTGACGATAACGATTTTTAAAAAAAATAATACATAAAGTCGCACGTGCAGAACGGACAGCTGATGCTTAGCATATCAAACATCTATTATTGAGTAGTAATTGAAAGTAGCGTGGCGTTTCACACTCCTAAATTTTTAACATTTTAACTATTAATTAATAAATACTAAAAAAAATAGACTGATCAAGGTTGATGGTTTAAAACTAAATTCAATTAAGGCGAAATCCTAATATTTTAATTTTTTAACCTAAATTTTTAATATTTTACTTGATAAAATACTAATAGATAAAGTTTGGTTTAACGAATTTTGGCGAATCAATATTAATTTCTAATAAATTTAATACAATATAAAAAATAAACGATGATCAAGGTGATGTTTAACTAATCAGTAAACGAAATCTATATAATTTTACCTAATGAATATGTAACCTAAATTTAATTTCAACGAATTAACATCTAAAAAAAAACTGATCAGGTTGATGGTTTTAAAGAAATTTAATTTAGGCGAATCCTATATTTTAATTTAACCTAAATTTTAATATTTAACTATGAAAAATAAATACTAAAAATCGATAGATCAAGGTTGATGGTTTAAAACTAAATTCAATTAAGGCGAAATCCTAATATTTTAATTTTTAAACCTAAATTTTTAGTATTGTAACCTAAATTTTTAATATTTTAACTATGAATTAATAAATACTAAAAAATAAACTGATAAAGGTTGATGGTTTAAAACGAAATTCAATTTAGGCGAAATCCTAATATTTTAATTTTCTAACCTAAATTTTTAATATTTCAACTATGAAAATAATAAATACTAAAAAATAGATAGATCAAGGTTGATGGTTTAAAACTAAATTCAGTTAAAGCGAAATGACTTGTCGCTCCCCTGGAATTATCTTTAACGATGTCCAACCTCTGACTGAGCAGCACCCATTGCCCAATCAATTTATTTTGAAATCCCAACTATTGTGAAAGAATTACTTTGTAAGCAATTTTTCATTAGGTATAAAAAAAAGAATCTAAAGCAAATAAAACAAATTTGAACGTAGCATAATATTTATTTGTATGTCTGTCTCTATCTATCTGTCTGTCTGTCTATCTATCTATTTATCTATTTAAAAATAGTACCTCTATCTGTAGAATATTTTTGGTATTTTAACCCTTTCCTTCTCTCTTCCGTGAAAATGACGGGGCAATAAGATGAACTAACTTTTTTACTAAGTTAACTTTTTTTAAACTAAGTTTCAGGTTAAAAACAAATTAAAAAATGCTGTTTTTACACATATTTTTATATAATTTGCAGAGATAAAAAAAATAGGCACATTTATGACCGTTTACACGAAAATTGTCCGACCTTTAAGGGGTTAAAACCTCAAAAACTAATAATTAAATATAAGGTTAGAATTGGAAAGTTCTTTTAAAATATGTTTTGTTTTGCTGTTACTGTGATTTTCGTGACCGGAGAGAAAAAACGCTGGAAAGCGATACTTTGATCGACCTTAGGGGATTTCAAAAATTATTCATTAGATACATGGGATTAAAGTTGTATGTCCACTGAACCAATAATAGTTTGTCTTGGTAATTCCATATTGCATTTTTCACATCATGACCTATTCAGCATGTTCTTGCATGCTAATAAAATATTGAAACCAATACTTAAAATTTACTATTATGTTAAAATGTTTCAAAGTTGGTTTTAGAATAAAATGTGGTTTATAAACCGTTATTTGGTAAATTACATTTACTTCATAGTTTAAATTGTATAATTGTTCGTCTTTATTATACTTTTCAGTGTCATTCCAAGTGCTATGTGGGAGCACGGTTCTATTTTATCGAGAAAAACTATGGCGAATGTGGATCGGATTTAAACCCTTGGTGATTTGCTTTAAACCAGAAAGCGTTGAGGTATGACAAAATTAGTGTTTATTTTATAATTAACTTATACTAATAATTTTTTGTAAAAAAATACTATAGTAATTTTTTTTAATTTTTAAATATTTGTACTCTTGTATCTCCACTAGTTTTAGTAAATTGTATTTCGAAGAATTATTCTTAATTTTTTTTCTTTATGTGGAAGGGAGGAGATAAATTTATCAGAGAACAAAAAAAATTAAAACAAGGAATTTAATGCTACAGAATTCATTCATTCTTTTTTACTAATTGGGATAAAAACAATGTTAGGTCAATTGAGGTCAATTTGTAGATTCAATTAGGTCGATCGAGTAGTCAAGCAAAAGTTTTTTTTAATAATATATGTTATGTGATAGCTTTTTTAAAAAAATAATTACGAAGATAACATTTCTACTTTTGAATATATGTATGCCACAGCGTATATTTTCGCATACAGCGTGATATGTGCATTGATTTTAAATAGAGGGAGAGTGGGGGCTATAGGGACAGATTTTTAATAACCTCTGTATTTCAGCAAAAATACAAGATTTTTAATTTATTTTTTTTACAAGATCATAAAATGAACATTCGTTTATTTAAAACGTCATTCGACAGATGTTAAAACACTACCATATTTTAGTTGCTGAGCATTTTAAACAAACATGTAAGTGTCCCATATGCCCCCATATGTGGTGTCTAATGGGACAGGGTGCAGGGCTAATGGGACATGTCAAATGTTGCTTTAATTAAAATTACAAAAAAGGGAAAAAGAATCAGAAAATAACCAGAAAATAAAATTTAAAATCAAACATCATTTACATAATGTATACATAACGAAATTCATTTTTTTTTAACAATTATTTCCCATTGAAAGGTGAAATATCAAAGTTAAAACTCAAAATCGAAGATGCTCCCATAATTTTTGTTGAATCACTGGAAAGGATAATTTTATAACTAAATCTTCTCAAATTTATCCCAAACTTGTCCCCTTTTTTAGGGTACGTGAATTTAAAAAGACCTTATTTATCTTCAAATAGCTTACCCGGAGTTCATAGGTTTCTATTTCAGAAATCAATCCAACGAATAAAGAATAGTTCTAGCAAATTTTACCAACTACAAATTATTTATCTTCACCAAGCTCTGTTTAGATGTAATTAATGAAATTGCAGGTGGAAAAATGTCACCAATAAAGCTACTGGAACTTTCACATATTATACGATGAAAAAAGTTCAAAATGTTTAAATTTAAAGTTTTAAAAAGCTTTTGGTAACTTGATTGAATAAGATATTAGATATTTATATAAATTTTACAAGAGAAGCATACAAAGCTACGTTTATTCGTGTCCCATTTGACCCCACAGTTTCTGTTCCATTAGACCCCACAGTGTTGTTTTTTATAAATGATCCCACACAGAAGCACGTGTATTTCACCACAATATTTGACATAAAATATCTTAATCTCTGATATGTCATCTACCTAAAACTATAGTTTAATTCATATAAAGTTTTTATTTAATACTTCAAAAGTGAAAAAAAGATACACTTTTAACTAACTTTGGATTCTCCAAAAGAACAATTCTTCTTTCCACTTCAACACATGCTTTTACAGGCTGATCTTTGGTATTTAAAATGTGAAGTATGACTGTTACAATGCTGTAGTGTAGAAATATTTGTAAAAAAGTATATTTTTCCCCGCTTTAGGCCCCTTGTCCCATTAGCCCTGCGTCCCATTAGACCCCACTCTCCCTTATAAAAATTAATTTCTCAATGTAAATATAATTCAAACAGTTAAAATTTTAATGCTACAAATTTGATATAAAAATAATATTAGTATGCAAATAAACAAAATTTAATTAAAAATTTACTATTGAATCAAGTTATTTGGAAAAATCTTTTTTCAAATTCTCTTCACTTCGATAAACACTGAAATTAACACATACAAACTGGATTAGTTGTTTTTATCGAAATCCAAACAAAATCTTACAATTTGTAACGAAACCTTTTATAACTTTTTTTAGAATTACGAGTAAACTTCATTATTTGTAAAACTATTGATATTTTTATAAACGACTTTCAATAACGATAATCAGAAGAGAAACTTTCTCTTGGACCAACGCCTTGCAGCTACAGGTGTTAAAGAAAATAAATGTGTTTTTTTCCCACTTGTTATTATAATCTAAGCATGTCTATACAAAAAATTATTTGTAAAAATATAATTTGACATTGCTTTATGTAGTTTAATAGTCGATGACTTTAGCAATGCTTTAGAAAACTAAGGGTGTGTAACACTACGCGACTTTCAATAACAGCTTAATACATCCATACACATACTTATATTGTAGTTTCAATAACATTTAAACCTAAAAAGTTCTACAGCAGCTACCCCTTACACATGCGCAATTTCCTCAAGAACATCAGTATGTTGTTCGACAGGTACATACTTAAAACTCCATGCACCAAATTCAAAGTCCGTAGCTACTTTGGTTCGGCCTGTAGAGTAGTTTCAAACAGACAGACGGACGGACAGATGTACCAATGTTTCAATGTTAAAATTAGTTAGTTCACTATGTTTGAATGGCAATAAAATGATATGCAGAAAGTAGAAGAATAAATCAGCTGTTCTGATGAAACAGCAAATTTCACCTCGCGATTAGAAAACCTTTATTTTTGATGTCACTTAAAAATTTCGATTTTTATTATTGATGGCTTTCAACATATAATGTGCTATGATCTAGTGTAATGGTGGGTGCTTTCTGTCAATAAATCGATGTAATTAGAGGCTTGTATCTAGAAGGCAGATTCTCACTTCACTGTAGGGTCGAAATTTTGTTATTTGATACAGATAAATTTCCAATGATTTTGGTACATTGCTATGTTTTAGAAGGCCTTAATTAGTAGTTTATTAGAGTTAATTGTCTAAACGGTTACAGTACCACTGTTCTGGTAAATTTAGTAATTTAAATCAGTTTGGTTTGCTGTGTTTTTTTTTATTAAAATTACTGAATACAACCTGATACTATAAAGAATAATTTATTTAGAATTTCTTAAAAATTAAAATTTGTAATTAAAAATAGTATAGTGTTACCTACCCCCAGTACAAAGTTTAAATATGATAAAAAAAAATATTGTTAAAATATAAACATTTGCACACTGGTATTATTTATGTACACATATGTAACATTAAAAATTTTGACTTTTGAATTGCATATATGTAGTAGAAAAAAATTTAGTACACATGAGAGTATAATTCTTATTTAGTTAATCGAGAAATGAAGGAATATTGGACGTCCAAAGAGTAGTTTATTGTAAAGAAAGCATATTTTAGAGTTTGTAAAGGACAGGGGCCAGAGCCGTAGCTCGGCGTCCAAAAGCACACAACTTTACATCTCGAGGTCTAATTGAAAAGTGCGTCACAGCTACAGATTATTATTGTTTGTTCTTCGATTGACTAATCAAGGTTCATCATGAATTATGAGAGAGGTTTAAGGCCACAGTAAAATATTTGATGACTAAACAGTTTCTGTGGGAACGGTTACTTGGTGTGACTCGATGACGCTGTTGTTGGGATGTTAAGATATTAATAAGTGATATTAAAGATATGTGAAAAAGGTAATTTAAGTTATTAAGTTTAATTGGGGTTAAAATATAAGATTTATTTTGAGGGGGTTAGGTTATAATATGTCATATATATTGCGAAATTTTGATATTTAAACAGGCAAATGCGTTTTTTATTTCTTCCAGGTTATTTTAAACAGTAACACCATTTTGAAGAAAACCTTTATGTACGAGTTTTTAAACTACTGGTTTAAAGAAGGTCTCATAACAAGGTAAGCATTGATACGTTTTTTCTAGAACAGTATCAAAATCAATATTTTCTCTAGTAGAGAAATTATTAAAGAAATTCATAAAAACATTATAAATTACTTTTTATAGATTGAAGAGAATATTTATTTGGTTTGATTATGTTTTTTTTTAAAAGACAACAACAATGGCTTGAAAAACAAACTTTTGGTAGCATAATATCACAAAATCAAAATCCAAAATCAATAGTATGTATGAAATCGTTATTAAAAATATAAATGATAAAGACTCATTTATTAGTTTTTATTTTTAAGCTTTTTTTACAAAACTGTTACTGTCACACATCCCTCATGCACTGTTTTCCAATTGCAACCAAATAATTTCAAGTTTAGTTTATATTTTTAATGCCGTAAAATATCAATCGTTATTTAAATGTCATTTTCCTACCAACATTGTAAAATTGAAGAACATTATACAAAATGTTTTTGAAAAGTTTTTTTCTTTTTCTTTTTTGGAAATAACTTTTCGAAATGTTATTCGTTGTAATTGGTGTAATGATATTTTCAGTACGCCCGCCGTTGACGTTTCGTATTACCTGATACCTTGAATGTCCTTTGCATTGTATCTAGAGAAAAATATAAATTTTACTTTCTGCAGAATAACTGTATTTGCGATCGATAAAAAATTGCACCAATAGATAAATTTGACGGAAAAGTTCACAATTCAAAAAGTTATATTGTTTTAGTATTAGTACTTTTATTAATAAATATATATTGGCAATGTAACGAGTGTTATTTAATATAGTTATTATTGTTTATCTATAGCACTTAAGTCGCAACACTCATGTAATATAGTCAATGGTATCTTTACATATAAAAGGCAAAGTCCTTACTGACTCAATGACTGACTGGGTCACGTATCAACACCCAGCCAAAACTACTGGAGGTACGGATACCAAATTTTAGGAGTTTATTCATTTTGTAATGAAGGCGTCATTTAAGAAGTTATTTTTCGGAATTCGAACCCAAACGGGTGTAGGAGGGCAAAACGTGAGCCGATTTATCCTTTGGAATAGCATTGAGCATTGTTATAGACTTTTAATTTATACTTTACGTTTTCTAATTTGAACGAAGTTTTAGGGTGAGTACTCTGAAAACGAACCAGTTGAAGCTAAAAATCTCGAAAAAAATATTAATGAAAGTTTTTGAAACTTTGGATTTGAGTTACACTTACATACTACATTGAAAATATAGCATCGGTCTAGATCATACAATTAATATTAATTATTCTGATAGTAAGTCTTAATTTAATAATGTTTCATTTAAAAAAGTTTTAACCCCCAAAAGTAACATAAAAATATTTTATTGATGTGTTACACTTTAATAAAATTTCAGCTTTACTTTATTATATTAGATCACGACAAAATAAAGTGTTACTATAATGCACTTCACTTATATTTAATCAATTTATTCTTAAATAATTAAAACTTCATGTCCGTGGACACAAAAATCATAACCGTGGCCAAAAAACTACGGACGTGATGTCCACAGACGTGAGGAATTACATGTTTCATCCCTTGTAAAACATGGTATGTTCATATTTGAAACATGAGTTTAAAAAATTAAGCTCTTTGTATCTAATGCTACACTAATTAAATAAGAATAGATATTTGATAAGCTTACCTAAGTTCTTTCTTAGCCACAGACGCACCCAGCTTGACCTTTCACTAAATCTTAAGTTTAATGAACAAAAAAAATGACTTAAAGCTTTAAACAAACTGATATTTTTATTTTGCTATATAATATGGCTGCAAATGAAGCTAAAATGACATAGACACTGCGTTGTACTGACACATATTGAATTCAATATAAATTTTTGTTTATGTCCACGGACGTAACTGCAGTCATTGGGAACAAGCATTTAATACTCAGTAAAAATACAAATTAAAAAATAAACATAAAAATGGCATTAATATATTCCCAAAATGTTCTTTTCTTCAATTCTTTAATTTTAAAAGTGAAATCATACTTATAAGTTAGATATAAACTACCAAACTCCACGTACGTGACGCTGGGGCACACCACGGACATGACATATCCAGCTCTGTGGACTAAAAAAAAAACTATAATAAAATAGGAAATCTTGTATGAATCTTTCTGTCCTTAAATCTTTCTGTCCTATACTCTATAAACTGTATTCTGATTTTCCTCTAAGTTACTTTGCTTGTAAAAGCCTATATTACTTTTAAAACTGTTCGTTTTCACCCTTCAGCGTAAGCGAAAGTTAAATATAATTACGAAATCAAGTGAGTTTAATTTGTAGGATTGTTATTGGAGTATCATTATTTTATTTTTTTATAGTTCCTTTATTGTATCGTGGGCCAGGTTTTCTTTGTTTATGAAACTGGTAATTTTAATGAGGGCTTATGGGAAAGCCCTCATACTCCTGATGGAAGGCCCTGGATATAATCGGAATTCCATTTCGAACCAGCGATCTATTGATCCGTTAATGAATCACTTTAGAAAACAATTTTTAAAAATTAACTAATTTTTCGAAGAAAAAAATTGAACTATTTT
Organism: Oedothorax gibbosus; assembly: GCA_019343175.1. Lineage (NCBI taxonomy): Eukaryota > Metazoa > Arthropoda > Arachnida > Araneae > Linyphiidae > Oedothorax > Oedothorax gibbosus. Next base: position 34,415,875 of record CM033280.1, on the reverse strand, counting down.
CCCCAAAAAGTTTAATGAAAAGTATAAAAAATAAAAACACATGACAGCGGCAGTGGTAGGGAGCTTCAAATTTGATTCTTCGAAGTAACCACACGACTAAGCTTGTGTTATCACGATTTGCATTTAAAAATTTTATAAACTTTTGCAATTATTATAATATGCTTTAGATTATGCTGCCATCTGATTTTCAAAATTCTAAACAAACTTTCTTATCCAACTCAGTTTGACAATTTCCGGTTATATAAGGTAATTTTGTACTGCGTTAGAAATTATTAGGTTTTCAGAATCAAGCAAAAAAAATTACATGTACCTGAAAATAAATTTAGTATGGGAATTCCACATGAAATTTCCTGAAATTGTTAAAGTATTCTGATAATACGTCTCCTGGAAATAACTGAAGTGTGCTCTTGTGAGAAGAAAGAGTAAATATGACAATCGGATATTGAAAATTTACAAAGAATAATAGTTGTTCATTATTGGGATAACAATAATTTACATTTGATTTTGATTTACGGTCACGGTAAAATAAAACTCATGAACGCGTTGTACAATTCTGAATTAAATACAAATAGATGGCAGCACTAATTACAATTAAAATGAAGTTTATTAACATTATTAGTGAGATATCATCTGCACAAGCTTAGTCAAGTGGTTACTTCAAAATACATCATAGATCCGCGTCTCCCACCACTGGTGCGGCTATGTGTTTTGCAATTATTTTACTATAATGAAGAAAAGCTTAAAATGTTATTTAAAGATAAGTTTTTATATATTTTATTTATAAAATACTCTTCCATTTTCTATTTTGATTGAAATTGAAATATCCGTTAGTAAGAGATCATGAGTTCGAATCCCGATATTGGTTGTGACTGGTGCAAAATTAATTTTTCTCCTAAATATTTAAAAAAAAAACACGAATGCATTGTTTAGTTATTATTCATTCAACTTTTCCAAAAATGAGTTTTTTCATTATTATTTTATTAAAAAATGATTCTTTCTATTTTATAAATATTTTTAGCGATTAACTCAATTTTTCAGTTCTTTTTGAATTGTTTAACTACTTTATTTTAAACAAATAATTTATATATATATTCGTAATTATGTAATAATTGTTTTTATTAATATAACATTAATAAGTTCTTAATGGTTCTAAATAAGTGTTCGTACTGACATAACGAGTACGTGTTTTGTGTTCTACTAAAAATAAATAGCTTAAAACTTTAGTAAAAATTTTCCCTTTTAACTGTTAAAGGTTGGGTTTTGCTCATCGAAGTAGAGGTAGCAATAATGCACGATTTCCCTTTGAAGGGAGGATAAACTGTGGTATTTTACTAGTAGTATAAGTAGTACTAAGTAGTATAATATGTAACGGATGTACTTTTATGTATTAACAAAACTGGACCGATGCCCAATTCGTGGATGCAACTATTTGGTTTCTTCCCATTTTGGCTTCTTTTAACGATTCATCGACGCTCTTTGCGAACTTTATCGCTAGAATTTGGCGATAAAGTTCTAATAAAATATGTTTTATAAATTGAGTGTTTACTTTTTAAATAATATGTGATTTTCTTAATATACGATTTTATTCATTTTTGTTTTGGGACCGGCTAATTCTTTGGAAGATTTTTTAAAGAAAGGCCTGTTTGAGATAATTTTTTATGTATTTGTTTGCTCAATTACATGTATGTTATTTTTTAATTCTCAATTAATCGATTTGTTTGAAGCTGTTATTTGTTTTCTTCTGAATTTTGAGTTTGTGAAACCTCCACATGATAATAATGTGATTCATTTATTAAAGTATTTTTGATTAGTTGTTTTTTGTTTATATTGAAATTTAAGTAATTGTTAAGTATTTAAGTTTCTAATCACTTTTTTATTGTTTTTCCCCTTGTACAATGCGATGCAAAAGTTTAGACAATGACGTAATTTAGTTGTAAAATTTAGAATTGTGATAGTAGAATTACAAAAGCCCGTAAATATATTTTTTTAAAAACTTTGAAATGCTATAATTTGAAACATAATTGCTTGATTTGCTATTACAATAATTTTTTGCATAGAACTAGAAATTTGTATGTTGCAAAACTTCAGACACAAATACGAGATTATGCTAATTTAAAATGGATAATGGCATTATTTCGCATTTTTTGATGAATTCTATTTTTTTATATGTTAAATAAAAAACACGATATCCGGTGAACTAAAAAGATTTAATAACAATATTAGTTCAATTTTACACCAAGCAGACAATATAGCCACCTTATATCTTTTATGGTGAAATATTACTACATATTTGCTTCAAATTTACAATTTAACATCTCTAGATACGAACCAAATGCCTACCAGTCCATCGCCTTGAAGTTTCCCCACGAATTCGTGGATTTGGAGACATACATTGGCCGATTTTTTTGAAGAAACGTGCAGTCTTTTTCCCATATAAAATCACAAAATAGCGACATATTGTTCTTTTTTGCACTTTAGTACAGCGCAGAGATAGTCTTCTCTTCAAAAACGACAAAAAAGTCTGTCTCGTCAACGTTACACACCATTGTAAACGTTGCACCCCTATGCTAGAGTTTTTGATGGGAAAAAACGGTGTTTTCAAAAGCTTATTTTTCAATATTCGGTTAAACCGAACGTATTAAAATAGCACTAAAGAGACCGGTTAAATTGTAAACGGTTCAAAGAAACCGTTTTTTTTTCTCAAGAAATTGCAAACTGCATATAAAGAAGGAAAGTTTATCATGGTGTGGAAGGAATAACGTTGATGAGACTGACTTTTTTGTCGTTTTTGAAGAGAAGATTATCTCTACATTGTACTAAAGTGCCAAAAAGAACAATATGTCGCACTTTTGTGATTTTATATGGGAAAGACTGCACGTTTCACCAAGAAAATCGACCAATGTATGTCTCCAAATCCATGAATTCGTGGCAAAACTTCAAGGCGATGAACTGGTAGGCATTCGGTTCGTATTTAAAGATGTTAAATTGTAAATTTGAAGTAAATATGCAGTAATATTTCCCAATAAAAGATATAAAGTAACTATATTGTCTGTTTGGTGTAAAATTGAACTAATATTGTTATTAAATCTTTTTAGTTCACCGGATATCGTGGTTTTTTTTCATTTATCATATTAAAAAAATACAATTCATCAAAAAAATTCGAAATAAGGCCGTTATCTACTTTAAATTAGCATAATCACGTATTTGTGGCTAAACTTTTGCAACATACAAATTTCTAGTTTTATGCAAAAAATTATTGTTATAGCAAATCAAACAATTATGTTTTAAATTATAGTATTTCAAAGTATTTTTTTAATATGTTTACGTGCTTTTGTAATTCTACTATCACAATTCGAAATTTTACAGCTAAATTACGTAATTGTCTAAACTTTTGCATCGCACTGCATGGAGTTTTGCCTAAGGGAACATGTACTCTTAGTCTTGCCGAATGTCCTCCATCCTGGGCGTAAACAAAGCTTCTTCCCAGTAATGCCTTACCGTAATAGTTATTACTCAACGGTGTCATTTGTAAACCCGGGATTAAGCTAATTTCTTTACGGGCTACTCGCCGGAGGGGAAAAAGAATTGTAAATATGCTTTGAACTATAAAAGAAAACACGAATCGTAATTCATAGACCATGACTGATTGGCACTCAATGTCATGCAGTTGTTATGCCTTTTAGATGAACGCCAACATTTGACACCAATTATCACCAAACGCAGCTAATTATCTTTTTAAAGCTAATGCACTAAAACGCCATTTTCACCTAGATTAAAAATTATGTTTACTTTAGATAAATGCAGAATTATTAACCAAAGAAAACTGCAATGCATTAAAAAGTACTTACAATCTAAATTATGATAATTATTATTAGAAAAAACTCGATTTAATTGATAAAGCAATCTTTAATATTTGTGAAAAATCTTAATTTTCACCTTAACTTGCTTAATACAAAAGTTTTTTCGAGCAAAATGTAGCTTAATTCAATGTAGCAAATGCGTCTTTAATTCATAACATGTCGTCGTTCAAATGACAAAACCACATCAGGGATGGAACACTTTATACTGATAAGGCCACCGTTTACAAAAATCCACCAATCCCTAGAATTTACACTTTCGGGGTTTTGTCATTTGACTGAGAATGTAATATAAAAGTTCAATATTACTAAAATGTTGTTGATTTAAAAGAATTTTAGCACTACTCCTATTTTTCGCGACAAGCTATGGGTAGAAAATAATTCGTAGCACGAGTTGAAGAATACTAGAAAACGCGTGGGGGGGGGGAGGGGGTTGAGTGTGACCAATGAAATTTCAAATGATTCCCCAGTATTGACAAGCACTCACTCTCGGTCTAGAGAGGTATATTAAGCACCCTAGTTAGCACTAGGAGCTGCCCACTCAGTATATAATATAACTACTACTACTACTATTACATATATATTCCGGCGTGTGTGCTTGATCAGAGACCCGCTTGTGAAGCCTTCGTCAAGTAAGACAGACACAGAAAGAAAGTTTACTGTCACAGAGAAAGGAATATACACCCGGGGCGAAGGCGAGTATATATTATGTATCGCTGAATTTAGTAAAGAAAATAAAATGCAAGCAAAACAAACATAACGTCACTTAAGTTCCCACATGTGCTATCTCACTTTTTGCGAAAATGAGTTTCCTATGTTTATAGATGCGAAATCTCGAGCCCCGTCCGTCAAACTCAATAGTTTCAACGTTCGGCCGCTAGAGATCGATGCATAAGTAGACCGTATTATGTAACAAGAAAGTCGAACACCGGTTAAATGAACAAACACGTTTTCGGCTCTCTGAAAAGTTGAGAAAATGATATAACACATGTGGGAACTTAAGTGACGATATCTTTTCTCATTGTAAAAGTAGATTTATCGCGTTGCAGTAACATTTTTTATAACCAACTGTTGTGAATAAACCCACATACCCATGCAAAAAAGTCGATGCAAATATTATGTCCAATATTGCAGCTCCGGGTCCAAATGGCGAGTCCGTCGCAAGCTACTCACCCCTGCCTTCCACTTTCGCATCTTAGGAGACTTCCAACCGGTCATCGACGAACAGTCACGTGTGCTAACTTCCCTGCTGCCAGTAGGGCAGATACTGGACATAGTGCAGCCGGTCACCTTATGCACACTAGACATTCTCTGCGGTAAGTAGTGGTAGGGTATCATAGAAATAGAATTGAAGTAGAGACGCAGTAACTCTCTTTTTCTATAGTAAGTTATATATTATTTAAGTTATACTTCCATCAGTATTCCTTGGCTTTTCCTGAGAAGTAATTAAAATATTCCCGATCAACACTTTGACCTAATTTGCGTCATTCTTCAGTAGCTCTTTACCATTTGTGTGTTATTACAGCTGTAAAGAATTGAAAAAATTCCGTGGGTTTCTTGGGACTCATCACGGGATTGTGCTAAAACAAAACAAAAAAATAGTTAAACAAAAAATATCCCCCTTCGGTCTCATCACATGACCTCGGTTCGAAATTATAACGCCCGTCGAAAATGTCCGTCATTTAACTCTAGTAAGGATGTTAATTGAACCAAACCCTATATTTACTCATTTCTTAATTCTTTTTTATATGATATACTTAAAAAACTATCAATATGCCTAATTAGTGTATAAGTGGTGTTGATTTTAAGTTTAATCGCTTTAGCGTATCTATTTCCTTTCAGAAACAGCAATGGGTATCAAGATTGATGCACAAAGAAAAAACTCCAAGTACATTGAAGCTCTTAAAGTGTAAAAAAAAACAATTATTTATCTCTTTATAGTAATTATTTTTTTCACAGGAAATAGACATTAGAAAATAAGTGAGATAAATTTGAATTATTTAAAAATAAATTTTGAAATCTAATGGGATAGAACTTAATAGCTCTGCAAATGAAGTAAAATGCTTTATTTTGAAACAAATTTATGCAATAACTTTTCAATTGTCATCTAAGCTTAAATTTTATGAGGTAATTCTAAAACAAAACTTGATAAAAAAAATATGTATCTAGAGTAGTGAGAATAAATATTTTAAGGGGATACGGTACCCAAAAATTGGTCAAAATATTGATTTTTCAGTTTTTACTTCTTATTATTCACAATATCTTTCTGAACATTTACTGAACGTTTCATAATGATATCTTCTGTAAAAAAAATTTATTGAACATTTTCTGGTGTCATCCCTTGAAGTTTGAACCCGTATTTTGTCCACTTTCAACCTGTTTTATCGGTTTTGTGTTTTTTCAATTCTTGTGTTCAATAAATCCCTAAGGCTTTTTTTCTAATTAAGTTAGAATTTTGAAATTTTTAGTCTGTGTTCTTATATAAATGGTGCACAAAATCGTGCATGGAATAAGGTATCCTATTTATAGAATTTTTTAAAAAAAATGTTAACTTTAATAATTTGTAAAATATTTTTGATTTTTTGAGATTTCAGTATAAATACATGTTACCTTTATACTGTTGCTCACATTTAAAAATCCATGCACAGTTCTCGAAAAAATAGTTCTAAAACCAAACTATAAAAGTTTGGTGGAGTTAATTTTAAAATTGAAAGAGGAGTAGCGTTTTAAAAAAAAGTTTAACATTTCAACTTTAAAAAAAAAATCTACTTGTAAATATATTTTTATTGCTGAGAAATGTTAAGTTAGCGTAAACATTATATGAAAACACTAAAATTTACAAGTTTATGTTGTTATTATTACTAAAATTAATATTTCGGGTACCGTATCCCCTTAAAAAGGATATTTTCACCACTTTTTCACCACTGAGAGCGCAAAAGCCTGTTTCTCTGAGTAGCAGGTTCATTTTTTTAATCATTCTGCAGTAAAAGATTTTTGTGTTAACATTTGCTTTGGCAGTTTATCAAAATTTAAGTGAATTTGAACTCCATCTAAATGCATCTCTGACAATGCTCTCTGTAGCAATGCATTTGGGATTTTCACTTTCGACTATTACACGAGAGTTCTGTGAATGTCGAGAATCTAGTAAATCTCCAATTTATGAAGTAGTTGAGGCCACAAAAAGATCATGCAACATTTGGTTCATGGATGACTGACGAAATTTTTGACACATGATTATACGGTAAAGGTTCCAAAACTGTTTATGAGTTGGACATTGAGTGGTTAAGTTGATCAATTTCCACAGGTTGGAAGATGAAACTCCACGTACCAGCAGAGAGTGATAATTGTAGAAAAATTTTATTAAAACACATCGTGGAATGGGCCAGTTGCTTTGTTAGAAACATTTAATTAGTAAAGTGTCAAAAAAGAGTATCATGCAATGATCAGTACCAGTGCCGTCAGCCAAGATCTGCTGGTCACAGTCCAAAACATTCCCAACGGTCTGAACACGATTTGGTCTTGCAATCAATTTAGAATGTTTTGTAATTACCAAAACCAAAAAGGTGATTCTCTTAGGATAATAACCGACCGAAATAACTCAACTAGTTGGAACTTTTTTTTATCAGCTCTACAACTTGTTTATATTCATTTCAACTGATAGCTCTCAAAGCCATAGAAGCGTTATTTCGCCGCAAAATAATTCGCAAGTGTTCTGTTTGAGCCAAATTATGAAGTGATAAAAAAGGCTTCAGTAGCAAACCTGTTTTGGTATGTGATGTTGCAAACATTTCTTGTTTTATTCCACTGTTGGGGCCACTTTTAATTTGAACTACATGAGTATATTTTAAATGCTGGTATTAATAATGTTTACAAAATATGTTTGATATGGTTTTTATTATTTTTAAAACGGTGCAATGTACATAAAATAATTTTGAAATGTATTTTTTTGTCGTCATATTATCAGAGCTTCTGAGCAATTCTCTGATCGCGTGATGAAGCCCTGGGTGTGGTCTGATATGGTTTACTACCTGACTCCAGACGGAAGGAACTACAAGAAAAGTGTTCGAACAATGTTACAGTTTACATCATCGGTAAGTACATAATTTGACGGGAACTTAAAACTGTATGAAAATACACACACATAATATTTGAAAGCTTTAAATATAATTATCTAAACCATATCGTAATATTCAATTTAAAAACGATGAAAATTCAAAAGCAATCTAAATAAAGTAAATTATATTTAAGGAGTATTTTGAATGAAAAAAATTAGTAATATTTACTAAAGGGGAGTATAATGAAAGTGTAATTAAGTACTAAAATCAACCAAAAATTAGTTAAATAAGTCAACAAAAAATCAACAAAGTTGAGGTGGTTGCCTTTAAATTTGGTGGGTTGTTTCTATTCAAAATACAAATGTCATTGATTAGAGCTTCGAATTATAAAAGGAAATTAGCAAGCATGATACATAGAAAACTACTCAATGAATAATGTTAGAAAAACAAATAGGAAATATCGCATCGGGCGCAGAAAAGTGAAGTATATGACTTATGTGTAAAAAATATTAAAATTTCAAATTTGAAGATCTTAATATTAAAATCTTAAATTTGTTAGTATAACCGTTGCGAAACAGTTCGTAGTTCTTTTATATCTCGATTAAAAAATTCAATGGAATATTTAAACTTCAGTTGATATAACTCAAAAAATTTTTTTATATAAGCTACTTTTACGCTCACGATGAATGACAATTTTTGAGTCAGGAAACGTTATAACTATTTATTATTATCACACTAATCAATGTTAGTTTTCTTCATGTATCATGCGCAAAGTAGCTGATATTCTCTGTACATCTTACTAGTAAATTTACTATTTTGCCAGTTTGGCGGTACATGAATTAACTGCGATCGTCCGTTTCAGGTTATTCGAGAGAGGAAACAAGAGCTGCTGATCCAAAGAAAATTGAAGATCGAGGAAGAGGACAAATCAGAGGAAGAGAACGGCAAGAGGAAGCGCAAAGCCTTCCTCGATCTGCTCCTTGATCTTCATATCAACGATGGCGTCCTCACAGAAAGAGACATTAGGGAAGAGGTCGATACGTTCATGTTTGCAGTGAGTGTTTATAAAATATTTTATAAAAATTACATATGAAGAGTAACAGCTAAATCTGTAACGGGAATCTGTCCGTATTGAAATCTGCTTGGAGAATAGTAGCGATCGAAAACCGGTTTTTCCCTTGGTTCTTCTTCCACAGTTTAAGTGTCAGACTATTTGTCTGGAGTTAATTTTGATCATAGAGATAGTATACTTGTGCGCCGCGTGATAAGAACCAAGGCAAAACCGGTTTCTTCACACCAGTTTAGGCAATTACGCTACCTTCGCCAAGCAGACCTCATGCAGAGGGACTACTATGTAATGAAGGGATTTTTTCCTTGTACTCTTCGTATAATTTTAGTATATTTTTCTTGACATACATGGAAGAATCATGAATGTAGGTGGCAGCACTGTCCCTTTCCTGTCTGTATTATCTCTCTAGAATCCTTTTATCTATCATCCAGAATAGACAAAAAAGTTTTGAAAGTACTAAATTAACCTACTTTCCTGTGTTTTTTTAATACTCACAGAAATTCTTATAGTGAGTACAGATGAACAGAAAATAAGAATAACTTAGGTCTTTGATGCCATATATATATATTTAAAGAAATGAAAATTGGACAGTTAAAAAGGAAGTTGAAAAGGGGGAAAGCACAGAAAGGCAGATGGACAGAAAGACATACGTACAGATTTATAAACAGAAATTATAAGGCACTGTTTTCCGATGTCATAACTTTTAAACAAGACAATTTAAATCAGACTGCAAACATGAAGTTTAAATCTACTTTGCACTCAGGCCATTACGAGGTTCTCTAACCTCCGATGGCCGCTGACATTGAAGCGACTAAACCCCAAAAAAACTAGGCGCAATGAGGACACAATACCTAGGCGCAATGTGTTTTAAAAAAAAACTGTATTACATAAATGATATTTTTTATTACATTAAAGCTATGTTTATTATACATAAAAGCAATTTTTGTATTACAAATATACTAGTTGTGCAGTTGCATCATGTTTAAACTTGCTTTCTTTTCGATTGTAGAGTCTGTAAGAGTGGAATGGGAGTGTTTTTTTGGGGGGGGAAGGAGGGGGAGCATTTGATTTCGTAGTTTTTTTCCCCCGTGTTTTTTTAATCTAATTTTTAAAAAAATGGAAAAAGTGTATATTGACGATTCGTAAAAACTAGTCGCGACAACTGCGAATAAATTAATTTTATGGTCGCAAAAGGAAAAAATTTGGTCGCATTTTGCGACTATCGACCGGGAATTTTGAACCCTGGTTCGGACCCACCCCCAATTAAAGTGTAGCGGAAAAATGGATGGACAAAAGACAAACAGACAAATGGAAAAAGGATATAAGACACAGTTCCATAATTTCTTCATACAAAAAAAATTTAAAAAATAGGACGGTTAGGTCGGAAATCAAAAAGGATATAGACAGATGAACGAATGGAAAGAATTTATAAAAGCTAGGTTTCTGATGTTATTTCTTAAAAAAAAAAGAATTTTTAGAATCAAAGAACGGTTCAGATAGATGATAGACGGAGGAAACATCTGAAATGTCAGTCGACAAGATTATTCATCAAAATTATTCAAAATAATTCATGAACTAGAAACATTTAGTTTATAGTCTGTGTGTCTGATAATGCAATTCTAAACTAAACGAAGCTTCTCATTCAATAATTTTATACAGTTCAAAAATAGTTTTGGATAACTGAGAATTGCTTGGTTTGAAAAAAAAGATATTGTTATTTTTTTATATATCTGTCAATATTCCTAAGCCTAATTTTAAATTTTTAGAACTTTCAAAGGTAATGGTTTAAATTTTAACCCATGGGCAACCTTGGGTTAGTTTTAGGTTTTCAAAATAATCAATAGATGGCAGCACCACAAAAGTCATGTACAATGTTTTAAAGTAAATCTTATGAAATGTTTAAATGTATGCAGCAGTTTTTGGGTTTGGTTAATTAAAGTCACACAAGAATACACAAGGCTATTGGCAAAGGGCATAGTAATTTGGAATCGTGATCTAGAGACCTTGCCAGCACCAGCACCTGAGCTGGCACCCTACGCAACCAAAAAGCGACATGAATTTACAAAAAATGGACTAGTTTATCTTTAATGAATTATCATATGTTTTAATTGTACTTATACAAAAACTAGTGCATATTATTTTAAAGTTTGTATTAAAAGCTTTGCGTACGTGATCCCACGTTCTATAACCCCCTGTTTTCATACTTTGCTATAGTAAAAAAAGTTCTACTTTATATTCGCAATACAAAGGATGTAAAAGGAGACAAATGTGTAACGGAAAAGAAACATAATAAATTGATAAAACAATAAAAAGAATATAATAATAATAATGAATGAGATAATAATATATAATGAGAATGCTACTACCACTACTTATACTTGGAATGAGCAGTTTTTGAACATATATAAGAACAACAATTCTATAAGGACATAAATATAATAATGCTTCTTACAGAAACCAGTTTTAAACGTCATTTATCAAATCCTTGACATTCATTTCAATATGAACTTAAGATCTACGCTTAAAAACGCCTTGTGAACCACATTTCCGCTTTTGACTTTTCATCTAAAATTCCCAATTTATTATTTTTTGGCAGGGTCATGATACCACAGCCATGGGCATCAGCTGGGCGCTGTACAACATCGGTCTCTTGCCGGACGTACAGGCCCGGATTCACGAAGAGCTGGACAGGATATTTGGCGAAGATCGGGACCGACCGGTCACCACTCAGGACGTACGGGAGATGAAATACCTGGAGTGCGTACTCAAGGTAAGGATCGGCATGTCAATGAGGATGCAATCGCAGGTTCTCTTCTGTCCGCGTGTTGTATATGTTTACTTAAATCAACTTGTATAATCGATCACCACGGAAGCTTCGGAAACACTTTTTTCCCCTGTCTTCTCTTGTGGTTTTCCAGGAAACATCCTAAGCTTACCATTGTTATAATCTACAAAAAAATTAAAAAATAATTTTTTGTTGAATTAATCTAGAATTTTCGGGTTACAACACTTTTTTAAGAATATATCTTATTGGGTGTATTGCAAAAAAATAATAGCTCCTGTGGTTTTTGTTATTTTAGGTAAGATCAATATTTTAGTTTTCCTAAATTCTTATCCATATAAAGCGTCGGATATATTATCCCATATAAAGAATTCCTTATGTATCGACCCTATAAAGCGTGAAAAGAGAAGGTTATATAAAAACTGTTGTTTTTAAAAGAACCGTACAGTAGTAAGTAAGCAATGCCTCTTTAAAGGGGAGATGGCGTCGCAGCTGGACGGACGGGAGTACTCCAAATTTTTAAGTGCCTCAGTTGGTTAACTTCCAATGGAAAAAGAAACTCAGTTTGTCTTTCGTCCCCACTTTCTCCGTGCTGCAATTGATATTTTTAAAAACAGGCTTTATTTAAAGAATAAATTAGAAAATAAGTTCTCTATACTTCACTTATTAAAAAATATTTTTCTCCATGTATTAACATGCATGAGCCTTTATTGGAATCACCTCCGCGACAATAGCCGGCAACTTATCCCTTTAGACATAAATTAGTAATTTGCCATCTATGAATGAACATATTTCACTGGAGATCATGTTTTATCAGTCCTTGGCAGATACATTTTGAATAAAATGAAAGAAGATACATGTCGTATAGTTACATATAAATTTTTTAAAAAGTGGTTTTGTTTTTATGTAACCGGTGGGCGGTAATACAGATTTTTTTGAAACTATAAGAAGTTAATTTAATTGTCTGAACACAAAACAACTTGATTGATGTTTACTTATACAGTTCCAGTAAGAGTCGAATTTTTCGCTTGGGAATAACTAATTTTTCTGCGAGCCATATTAAAATAATTGCTATATGAAATAAAAATAAATTGAGTTATTTGCACCATTATAAAAGTTTTCTTATTTAATAAACATTACTTTCAATCAATATCGAGAGTTAGTTTTTTCCCATCAAATTCATGTATTTTGTATAGTGCGCAGTAGCAGAAATGTTTCAGAAATTAAGACAAGGTCTTTTAGTTTAATTTTTGAAATTTTAAAAATCAAAAAACAAAAACTCGTACATATTGGGACAGATTATAAAAAATAACAAATATTGTAAAGTGATTCCTAAGATTAATAGAACAATATATAAAACAATATGACATTTTTAATGATATGCTCTTTGGATGCATTTATTAGTGCTCTATACCTAAAATTGTAAAACTTGAGCTGCACTTAAACGCTAACCATAGAATAATATTCTCTCTAATAATATATATTAACTACTAAACACACATATATTTAACATTTTATATATCAGACCAAAAATTTCATTTCTAAACCTGGTTTCTATTTCATTTTCTGTCCCCAAGATGGCCACACCATTCCAGCTGGCACCACCTGCATGCTGGCGACATTCATGCTACACAGGAATCCTGAAATTTTTCCGGATCCCGAAGTGTTCGATCCGGACAGATTCCTCCCGGAAAACTGTTCCGGACGACACCCTTTCGCCTATGTGCCTTTCTCGGCTGGTCCCAGAAACTGCATAGGTAATGTGTGCAAATAGGTTTTGTTAGATACATATTGTGCATATACTGCGATGCAAAAGTTTTGACAATGACTTCATTTAGCTGTAACATTTAGAATTGTGATAGTAGAATTACAAAAAAACCTTAACATATTTAAAAATATATATTTTGAAATGCTGTAATTGAAACATAATTTTTTTGATTTGCTATAGCAATAATTTTTTTCATAAAATAAAAATTTGTATGTTCAAAAGTTTAGACAAAAATACGAGATTATGCTAATTTAAAGTAGATAATTGCCTAATTTCACATTTTTTGATGATTTCATTTGATAAATTAAAAAAACACGATATCGTGAACTAAACATATTTAATAACAATATTGGTTCAATATTTACACCAAAAAGACAATATAGCCACTTTAAATATTTATTCAAATCATATTTGCTTCAAATGTACAATTTAACATCTCTAAATACGAACCGAATACCTACAAGTCCATCACCTTAAAGTTTTGGCACGAATTCGTGGATTTAGAGATATGCATTGACCGATTTTCTTGATGAAAAGTGCAGTCTTTCCCATATAAAATCACAAAATAGTGACATGTATTCTTTTTTGCACTAGTACAATGCAGAGATAGTCACCTCTTCAAAAACGACAGAACAAAAGTCGTCCATTTTAACGTAAATTCACTCCACAACATTACGCGAAAGTTCCTTCTTTATACTGAAGTTTGAAATTTCTTGAGAAAAACCGGTTCTTTGAACGGTTACAATTTAACCGGTCTCTTTAGTGCTATTTAAACACGTTCGGTTTAACCGATATTGAAAAAAGCTTTGAAAACACCGGTTTTTCCCCTCAAAATTCTACATAAAGAAGGAACTTTCGTAATGGCGTGGAGTGAATTTACGTAAATGAACGATTTTTTTGTCGTTTTTGAAGAGGTGACTATCTCTGCATTGTACTAAAGTGCAAAAAATAATAATATGCCGTTATGTTGTGATTTTATATGGGAAAGATTGCACTTTTCATCAAGAAAATCGGTCAATGCATGTCTCTAAATCCACGAATTCGTGCCAAAACTTTAAGGAAAGGAACTGGTAGGTATTCGGTTCGTATTTAGAGATGTTAAATTGTACATTTGAAGCAAATATGATTTGAATAAATTTTAAAGTGGCTTATTGTCTTTTGGTGTAAAATTGAACCAATATCGTTATTAAATCTGTTAGTTCACCGGATATCAGTGTTTTTTTCAATTTATCAAGTTCAATTCATCAATAAATATGCGAAATTAGGCCATTATCTACTTTAAATTAGCATAAACTCGTATTTGTGTCTAAACTTTTGCATCGTACAAATTTTTATTTTATGAAAAAAAAATTTGTTATAGCAAATCAAACAAGTATGTTTCAATTATAGCATTTCAAAATATTTATTTAATATGTTTAGGGGTGTTTTGTAATTCTATTATCACAATTCTAAATTTTACAGCTAAAAAACGTCATTGTCTAAACTTTGCATCGCAGTGTAGTAGTGCTTTACTGAAACGTCCGTGGGGTTACGTTAAGATGCAATGTCATACACCACAAAAGTAGCATAATCGAATAACATGAATCGTATTTAGCTGTACTCTAATGTAATACAGTAGAACTCTAATTATCCAAACTCCGACTGTCCAATTTCCTATTATCCGAACTTCGATGGTACGAACTGAAATTATCCGAAAAGTATTGCAATTCGCAAAATAATAGTTCTGTCTGCGCGCGATTGTTCTTCCCTCCATCAACCCCTGAGCAGATGAAACTTTATTGAGATTATTTATCAACACGACAAATTATAATTATAATTAATATTAACAGTTGTCATTTGCCTTGGCCAAACCCAAATATTTTATTTTACGAACGACTTTGAATTGCCCAATTGATTCGGCTAAAAAAAAAGTTCCACAGCATATTTTTAAACAACTTTCATTTTCTTTTCCAGGCCAGAGGTTCGCTATGTTGGAAGAAAAGACTGTAGTGGCCAACGTGCTGAGAAAGTTCAGAGTGGAATCCCTGGATCGAAGAGACAAGTTGCGTTTGACTGCCGAAATGGTCCTAAGAAATGACGGACCACTCAGGATGCAAGTACACAGGAGGAACTAATTCACATTAGATGAAAAGAAATAGTGAAGTGAAATTTTTGATTTCAAGAGTCAGACAGATCGGAAACAGAATTGTTGTAATAGGAATGAATGAACGAGTGGAACAGTTCCGCCAACAGTGATATCACAGCTACATCAAACGTTGTTTGAAAACCCACAAACTACGCTGCAGGTAATTCGCGTAAACTAGAACGGGAAAGTCTACAGGGACGCCACTTACATCAAACCATTGTCTTCAATACCGCATGCAAAGAACGCTCCGGTTTGAACTGTCGATTTTGAAGGCAGGCGTCAGCATTGACGCTTACTATACTGCCGTGGGGGCAGGTAAACTGCAGTATCTAGGCTAATAACTTGAATCCTTGTTTTAAGCATTCAATAACTCTAAGCGATGAGAAAGTTCAGTAAAGATTGATTTTTAAGGGCAAAATTGGTTCAATTCATTGTTGTTTCTCCACTTGCCGACAGCAGTATGCACAAATAAGCTTAACACTTTCTCTACATTAGTTTTTTTGTTACTGTGTAACTTCTAATAGGATTGACATTATCGAAACCTTTATTCTTAATGTCTTAAGGCATAACCAGTAGCGAAAGTGCTATAAAAACGTTTCGCCACTCCTATTACCGATCGGAGCCGACTCTTGGAATCTCAAAATCTGCTTCTCGATATACTTACCCCTAGTTTTGATCAGAAAGAATATTTTGGACAGCGAGCCAGTTCAAGAAAAATTTATTTCACCAACACCTCTTGTTCTGATACGTGATAGAACTGTTGCCAACAACATCTTACCAAACAAGACAAGTATTTCGGAAAGACCAATGATAAATGATAAACACAACGATCTACAACATATACTGGATGGACTGCTAAGTATTAAGAAAACACAACCGATGCCAGATACAACTATTTGGGTTCTTTTCCCAACATATAGCAGTTTTTTTTTGTCTCAGTTTTTACAATTCATCTACGCTTATATTAAGCGCAAAAGCTCAAAACGTCACTAAGTGATGCAATTTGTAAATTCTCGTGCGTGTCGGCCATTTTGCCGGAGCCACTGATCGCAAAAACTGATATCCCTTTACCACTGAAGAAATACTTCCAGTAATATATAGATAAATATGAAAATCAAAATATATCACTGGGAGTAACTACTTTTCTTCTCAAGGTGCGAGATTAAATTCCCTATTGTAAACTTATGATCGAATGTTTTACGAGAATTTCATTTGTAAATAATAGTTTGACCAGCACATTTCCGTTGAGTAATAAAAATGTCAAATTTGTTTGATTTATTTGAGGTACAACGCATTATTTTTGCTTTCGAAGCTCATTTTCAACACCCAGTGGTTGGATTTATTTGAAGAAATCAAACTAAACACGTTTCTCTAAATTTCCAGCTTAACTCCTTTATGAAACCGTTAGACTAACTAGTTTAGATTTAGTTTATATGAAACAATTTTTCTTCTATAATACTCATTCTCCCATTGTCTGCGTTTTGTCTTTCTCGTCTTGATTATACACTTAACTATTAGCAAACTGATCTAGCAATAGTAAAATTAAATGTATATCAGTTTGATTCGTTATTAAAAAAATTCATACAAAACAAACATTTTGCATGCTTTATTGTCAAAAAAGTTTCAAAAATAATGTGTAACAAATAAGAAAACAGTAACAAAACATGCGAGTTTACACTCATGTATAAAGAAACATGCAAAAACATCTTGGTCTAGACTAATCCATCTTGAGATAAAACATTGCGTGCTTCAAGTCAAGTTCCATCAAAAATATAAAATACATTTGTAAATAATAAAAAGACTAAACAGTATAAAACGCTAATAAACAAAGTTCCGAAAATCAGTGCTAGTAAAAGAAACCGAGTAAAAAGTCCCAAGCGCTTTCAGAAGCTTGTATTCTCAAAGCGCTTGCACATGCAGCAATGTAAATGCATTTTTGGCCAAAGCAGCTAGCAAATGACTAGAAGGTCACAGAAAAATAATCGATCTCGATTATCAGTTTTTGAATTTAGAGTTTCAAAGTAAATTTAAAAAAAACTGTTCCTGCAGTTTTTGTTGTATCAAACGCCGTGGTCCCCTTGATTGCCTCAAATTATTTCTTTAAATACGAAAGTTGTTTAAATATGGTTAAATTAGTCCAAAACCTAAACTCAAGTCTATTTAAAACCAATTATAAAGCAAGTCTAATAAAGTATGAAGGTCCAAACGAAATTCAGATTCAACAATTGTCTCAATCGGGCTACTATCTCAATCATCTAAAATTTTGATCTTTCAACTATCAACGTTAACTAGTCTTCCAAAAATCTGAATAGTCAATATCATTGAATAACATTCAAGTGCTAACTCAGAGCCACAGTCAACAGTTTCGAAAAGAAACCTACTCAGAAATCTAATTATTAAAAGTAGCTAAAAAGTTTAAAAGAAGGCATTGAATGAAATTCCATTGTCAATAACAAATTCTCAAACAAGAATGTTCATCAATCATCATTGCAAACGCTTCTGTAAGGTGGTGCTGGCAAGAGGAACAACTGAGTTACACCAAAGCATGGTCCATACGCCCTAAAGTTGATGACCCCTAGATCCGTATTGACAACTTCGGAATCCAGCCGAGTACGGGGCCACTTGGCAGTCAGCAGTTCTTTCCCACGTCCACTATAACGAATGCTGAGGTTGTAGGTGCCGAATGGGTCGATGCGGACGGGGAACGGGAGGTAGGCGATCATCTCCCGCCAGGCGTCGCGACCAACGGTTGAGCCCTTGGTCCAGGTTAGGGAATTGAGGTTGAACTGCAAGAAGACCTTGTTGTCTTCTTTGGAGAGGGCCAGACAGGAAGGACCTGAAAGACGAAAATTGTAGAATTCAATGCCTTGGACCGGTGAACAGCAGTATTTTTTTAAAAAAAGACTTCTTTACATTCTAAGTTCATCAATTGCAACCATGAGGATGAGAAAGAGTAGGGTAAATAAGTTTTTTTTTAAAAGCAAAATTTTTCTATCCATATTTTAAGGTGTACAGTTCTAACCTGCCCAAGATATAGTTCAGCTCTAGTAGTGAGGTGGTGAGAAGCCAGTCGGTGGCCAATAAGCCGGTTGAAAACTACATAGTTAAGTCCACGGTAATTATACGAAGTGTTAATTCGAAGTTTCATTCGACACGCTAACGGCTTTGGTCAATATTTCATCAACGAACAAGAAAGTTAGGCACTCTGTAATATTTCAAATTTAACCAATCACCTTTGATTATTCAAAGCCTCAGTCAATCCGACGTGTGTTTTTGGAGCTATTACTTCAGTTTTGTAAAATATGACCTGTACCTACTTATCAAGCAATATTTTAAGTATTTCTAAAAATTCTTATAACAAAACGAATAAATGTAAAAGGCTAACCCACCTGGAAAGAGACAGCTGCTGATTCTGAAAAGTCCGATGATCCTGAATCCCACGAGAAAGGCATGGTTACTAACTCCAAACTTGAGGCATGTCAGATGACTCCCCCGATTCTCGTAAGAACTATGATAAGCCCCAAGTTCCACTACGAACTTCACCAGACTGACATGGTACTGGATGGCAGGGGGAACGTGGAAAGGTCTTCGTGGGTCCAGTTGGGGGTTTCTGTGTTTATCCACCAGCTGGCGGGGTACGAAAGTCCTCTGGGACTCCGGAATCTGTGTCCAGCGAATGTATTTGAGAAAAGGTTCCATGGCGCCGAGAACATTCGTCTCAGACAGAGGCACGCATCTGCAGGGGAAATGGGATGACAGCTGATCAAATCAAGTAACAAATATTAGCGTTGATATTTTAAAAAAAAGTTTTAAGATGTATTTATGACCTAATAGGGTTGATTAATTGAGGAGTGACAAGTGAGTACAAATTGATAAGAAAAAAATGTTAGTATAGCTTCTCAGAAGTAGATGACATTGGAGGCTGTACTTATACTATTCGCGAGATAGCTGCATCATACAATAATTCACTTGTATCCCTTTACCACAACAATATTTGAATTCTATAGCAACTATTTAGTTGCACTTAGTTCCAGTAATAAAAATGCTTAACTTGTACCCCTTGGCTTCGCTCCTCAATTATGTTCGCTAAATTTAACAGGTGCATTTTGTGTTAAAAAAAGATATATTGTGGATGGAAGTTGCTTTATGAGACGATATAGCGGATGCATTGCAGTTTCTCCTGTACCTTAATTCTATGCCTATTTCACAGCACTGCGATGAGTGTTTATCTACCTTCATCGGATTCAAAGTTTTTAAACCCGCTTTCAGGCTGAAGAGCAAAAAATAATACATCTTTTTATAAAAGATAAAAAGGGTTGCACTAACCTCCTGGAACACTCGCAAACGGCCCACTCCCTAAGAACAGACAGCACACTTCCTTCGTCTTCGGCATTGAATCTTTCATTTGACAGGACCAAGTCCAGGGACGTCGGTTTCAGCTCAAAGAACCCTTCCGACGCCGACGCCACAAACCCGGTGTCTAGCAAAAACACCAACGCCTGACGCCGTAGTGTCGACAAGGAATAGGTTCGCGCCAGGTCGAGTAAAGCACAAACGTTGGAAAGAGACAGAGCGTTGGACAGGAAGGATTCGGCAAGGAGGGTCAAAGGCTGCACGGAATATTTGTGAGAGATCTGGAGGATGCTGCTAGCGTCTTCCCAGGTGGTGAATTCAACGAGACCAGTGTAGAGATACCTGGATAAGAAAATTTAGGTTTAAACGTTAAAAAAATAGAGACGATTGTGCATCCTTCACTACGTTGAAAGTTTTTTTTATGCTCCAGAGTCAAGGAAGGGTGGGAACTTAAGTCACACTATGGAGCTACACGAGATCTACTAGCGAGGAAATTTGTAGTTTTGAACCGCGATCAAGTTATCATCGGAGTTATGTTTACCCAACTCTACCTTAAAAAGACTGTACCAAAATATTTTTTCAGCACGATCCGTTTATAGGATAGCTTAGACATGGATAGAACCATCAAAGATCTGTGACATAAATCCTTAACCAACTACAGTACTACAATTCTTCAATGCTAAAAGTTATGGCATTATAAGTTGGACTTTAGCTCTAAATTCATTGTGGTTAAGTGACGACTCAAACAGGTAAAAATAGAACTCAATTTCTCAGCATACTCATTTTCATTTTAATTTATATTTTTAATCTGGTAAAAGACGTAACTCTCCTTATTTTATTAAGTATATTAGTCTCACTAAAGCTACTTATGGACAATTGCATTTCCATCGCACTAGACCTACTAAAGACCTTTTAGTGATTCGTTGAATTTAAATTAGTAATTTCGTTGAATTCAAGTCACACTAGAGCTACACAAAGGCTATTGCAGACCTACCAACTTTTTGGTTTTAAACGGGCAATACCGTATTTTTAACTACTTTCTGAATGTCCGTGTCATGTGTACCGATTGCCGGATTTTCGAAAGAGGAAACATTCAAACTCTTGGCGCCCAGAATCAGGAAAGAGTTATCAAGTTAAATCGTGAGCAGGTTGGTTGTTTAAATTAACAATGCACTAGAGCCACAGTTAGCAGGCTATTGGTAACTTGTGCCACTTAACTTGGAACTGCAGTTATGTGGCGAGACAACAGACATTTGGGCGGGCACCAAACGCAACCTCAATGCGACATCGTACTCGGTATCCATACTTTGAACTCCACGGGTTTCATAATCACGCCAGATCCAGTGTAATGAATATTTTTGCCGAATTTAGGCTGCATTTTTTGTTTATAGGTAAGCAGTGTGGGTAACGGGAAATCGATCCGAAGTCAACAAATGATCGAACGTAACGATCCTGATAGCATTATATCCAATACATACCAGCTCGGCAAAATCTGTTCCTTTTATTGATTGGGTTCGTAATTAAAGAGTACAGGGAAAAACCCTTCATTGCATAGGAATCCGTCTGCATCAGGCCTCGTTGGCGACGATAGCGAGTCATCACCAAAACTGTTGCAAGAAAACCGGTTTCTCACTTGGTTCTTTTCTCGTGGCAACCCTGGTTCATTCGAAACACGAGTCCCACGTTCGTGAGAGAGAAACCGGTTTCTTGTCGCCAATATCCGCCAAGCAGACCAAAAATACGGAAAGATTTCTGATCAATTAAGGGGTTCTTAATCTGAACTCTTCAGTTTTAAACCACAATCAAGTAACGAAACGAACAGTGTCAAGTAATTTTAACCTCACCTGAGAAAGTGCTTGACCGTCCTGGGACTACTATCTGTTATGGTTATCATCTTCTCCCTTCTTTCCAACATATCTGTATCCAGCATTGTCCTGAAAACGTCGCTCATGGTCCCCAAGACTAGGGCGTGGCTCGGAAAACGAACAGCGCCTCCGTCCCATTCAACGCGAACGCTGACGTCGCTGTCCCGCTCGCTGAAGAACAGGTGATGGCCGGCCCCGACCCCGACCACACTAACGCTGCTGCTCAGGCTCATGACTTGTGGCCAAACTAGTGAAAAGAAAATTAGGTTTAGGACTCTTTCACGTACAATAACGGTTCCGGTAATATTTGCCGTACTTCAGGTGCCTGATGATCGTATTTATAAGTCAACTGAACCTTTAACATGCAACGGAAGAGAATACCATGATGACAATTTTACCTGAAAATTTTTCAATCAGGTAGTGGCAAATGTTGAGTAAATTTGAAGTGCGGAAAAGTGAAAAGTGTTCCGTGTTCATGCCACCTCAATAGCATTTACTATTGTTAAGACTTGATTGAAAACTGCAGGTAAAACTGTAAGCAAGGTCTTCGCTTCAGTCTCGTGTGAAAGATCAAGTTGGCTTAACATTGCCATTAAAATCATCTAGCAGCGGACGGTAAGAACATCACCAGAATCATTACTTGTGAACCTATGGATAGAATAACTACCACATCGAAGTTATTTTTTTAAACAAAAACTTTAATTTAAAAAAAAGTTTGATATAACTATAGGATGTTCAAGATAATAAAAGAGCTTGGGAAGGTATCTAACATGGCATGACGCTTTAAACCCCCACACCACGACGGAGCTTCTTTAACTCAGATTAACCCTAGAAATAAAAACACCTTTGAACTACAAGCCGATTGTAACCTAGGATTTTTTTACTTTTAAAAGCATTAGCAGCAATTTCACTCATTAAGTACAACGTGACAAAGCATTGAAGAGCAAATATATTAAGTTTAGTTAATGAAAAATTGATTTAAAATAGTAATCTATTTTCAACATATAGACCAGCTAACCCAAGAAATACAAACCTACACATGGGTTAAAAATGTATACCATTGTTTGTAATTCGATAGTTAGGATTCTGTAGAAGCTCATTTGAACTGAAGCATGAATGCCTTGTTCATATATTTTTATACGAAGTAAACAATAAAAACTTTGCAGTCTGATATTGTAAGCAGTCTAATCTGTGCTTAAATGTAGCTTAATATTTCGCAATACACTCTGTCCAAGTTCTCTGTAAAACGAAATATTCAATTTTATAAAATAGCAAGCCCCAGTATTTAGCGGCTAAAAATAAAGTCATAATTTTAAATGTTTCTAAAGTTCCTGTAAGACTTTTTTGCTTTATAAATTCCAGAACAACATGCTACATTATAGCATTATGTAAAAAAAATCATCCTTACCCTTCATGCTATTATTTTGTAAATAATTTCTTCCGGTACCCTTTACAAAACGTAGGTGATAGTTTCTTTTCTTTAAGTTCACTTGCAATGATTTATCAAAACAACTTTTGTGAAATGAACAGTTAGGTAAAATATAACTAAGCACCCGATCTCTTATGATTTTTAGTTCAAATATTGCAAAAATAAGTTTGCGATAAAAATAACACATCATCTTAGATGAATATTAATACCACAATGGAAAAAGTTCTAGAACTACAATAGAAGTTGGGAACGGAAGTTGAAAATGACTACAGACGGAAAATGGACTGACGAATTTCAATACCAACTTTCCATTTAATTAAAATTCTTTCGAATATAAAAAACGTCCATATATTGGATTTTTTTAAAGATAAATACATCGGATAACTTTTTCCCCAAAAAAAAGTATTAATCAGATGCCTTTTAAAAGACAAAACCCGCCCTCTCAGAATGAGAATTAAAAATATGATGTAAATTAAAGCTACTTTTAGTATTAAAGAAAGTTGTTAGAAACACTACTAGTATAATTCTAAATATTATAATAGTACTTTTAATATTCTTATGAATTACTACAATTTCATTCGCTAAGTATGTAAAAAGCTTATACAACTTACCTTTCAGAAACAATCAACGATAAAAATGGAAATACCTCAAACTCAACAGGAAAAAAAATAAGTGCGTGATTAGCACAATAATTTTTGAGAATAAATTTTGAATAAATGCCACCTGTTCAATTTAACTTTATTGTTGAAATTCAACTAGCATGTTTCAGGTCTTGAGTGGCAACAGAAAAGTTGAATGAAAATAAATTCGCTATTGAACCTTGATTGGTGAATCAATTTCAAGTGGGAACATAGCACCAATTGGGACACCGATGGAAGGAAGTGCAGCAATAAAAGGTGGAATAATACGTTACCTGAAACAGGCCAACTATACTCCGTCAACCATTTTGAGTTGTCTGGTTATGTTACAATTAATAATAGTTCACACTGAGCAAAAGACAATAATTCGGTGTATTTTAAAAAGTCATAACTTCTCTCAACCAATAGTCCTCGTGTAGCTCTAGTGCGACGATAATTCAAACTAAACTAAATTTAACTTGACCGTAGAGCCCAGATTAAATGCGGTAAAGCACTTGCCTTGCATGCGAAAGGTTGGTTGGTTGGTAGACATATATATTCAGGTTTGTGTGCTTGGTCAGCGACCCGCTTATAAACCTTCGTCAAGTAAGACAGATACAACAGACAACACACACACACACATAAGTGGATCCATCTAATTTTTAGAGACAGGCCAACTAGAGGATCCCCAGAATTGGCTTGTCACCCCCAGAGGTATTGATTTGGTATGGGAACTTAGAGGACTTTCGGACCCAACAGATTTAACGAGCACGTACTCCGCATATACTCGGTAGGTCTTCAGTGGTACCGGGACTCGATCGCAGGACCTTCCGATCCCGAGACCGAGACGCTGACCACTAGGCTCACTACGGCTACAGGTTCCTGGCTCGGGCCAGGGCATTTTTCTAATAACCGTCAACCTATGAATAGTCTGAGCAGGCAAAAAGTCAGGCGAATAATATCCCATGTAGAGGAAGTGCACAGTAAATGTCCTCCACGCCGTGCCGTTGCGTGCCTTTTCGGGTGTTGGCTCGTCACTTGACTGTGCTACTAAATAAAGAAGCGCGTCCCCTCTTGTAGTTCTTGTAGTACCGACGATATTCAACTTAACCCATAATCCAAGATATTTGAACAATATTTTAAATAGTTGGTTGGTTGGTAGACATATATTTTCAGGGTTGTGTGCTTGGTCACAAAGACCCGCTTATAAACCATCGTCAAGAAGGACGGACACAGCTAACACACAGATATAAGACAGATGCTGCCATCTATCGCTACCTCCACAATTTAGACATGTCTCTGAAGGGCAGGGAAATAGTCTCCAGGGACCTGTACCCGTGATAAACTGCGCAATGACCGACCACAAGACTTTCAAACCCAACAGATTTAACGAGCACGTACTCTGCATATACTCGGTGGGTCTTCAGAGGTGTCGAGACTCGATGGCGGGACCTTCCAATCCCGAGACCGAGATTTAAACCACTAGGCTCCCCACGGCCCCATATCTATAATAATAAAAGAAAGAGTCTGTCTGTCTGTGTGTCTGTTATCGGATCGTAAAAGACCTACATATACTGCCCTCAGAAATTCGAAAATTTTAAGATAGATTCCCTATAATATGAACGTGTGCACCTGAGGCTTAGTTTTTTCATATTTGTTCCATTTTTAGAGAAAATTCGAATTATCTGAAAAAAATACACCACTTTCGCTCAAATCCGATCATTTTTTCTCTTTCCTGATGCCATCGGCTGAAAAAATTAAATAAAACTTTGAACGAAAACATTTAAAATTCAAAATGTTTATTTTTTATTCTTTTGCCATTACTTTCAGAAACTAAATTCATTATTTGAAAAATAATTGACATGTTTCAAGTGACGTAATTCCGCCAGTCTTCATTCCTGGATTTTATTGTGGGTTTATTTGATGATTTTTTCATTGATTTTTCTGTTGACTGCATGTATGCATATTTAAGCAATAAATGTATAGTTAAGCTATTACTGAACTATGATGGTTAATAAAGCCATCGCTCTAGAGCTGTTAGTGTTTTACGTCTTTATTTTTTCGCCAAATACGTTGCCAAACTCGCCAAATTATTAACTAAAACTAGCCAAATGGGCAATTTCTTTTATAAATAATTTATAAGCTGGTCGGTTGTTCGAAGGTCATTGTGTTAGAGCTGTATAATGGGTTTGGGTAGCTATATCTATTTTCTCGCCAAATTATTTCCCAAAACGCGCCAAATGAGCTAAAAGGTTTTATGTATTTATGAGGGAATTGTGATTACATTTATGAGTGCATTTTATAGCGTATTTTTCATTTTGGAATTTTAAGCCAATGAAACAGGATTTTATAACTTATAACGAGCGGAAACAATAATAAGTTTATGATCCTATAACAGGGTATATGGTACACATATTTGGAATCTATTCGATATTTTTTTATTCCGTGCGAAGAACGGGTATAAATTTGCTAGTTTTAAATATTTTAATGTCACTTTCTACGAAACCTTTAAGCCATATGCTTCAAAGTACTTCAGAAAAGCAAAATGGTACTTGGGCATTGGGCGTTGCAAGCAGCATGATTTGGATTAAACACTTTTGCTGCGGATAATGCCTTTAGGCATTATGAACTTAGGATTCAGTAATGTTATTCCTCTATGACACGTTACGCGGATACAAAAACATTATGCATCCAGAGTGTTTATCGTTCGGGACGACCACACTCTGTACATTAGTACTTCTTTGACAAACCACACTTGCAATGCTGATCCAGTTAGAATCAATAGAAAACACTAAGTTTTCAACTGGGCGACTGAATTTTCAGGGAGCTGGCCAGGCAATCAGAAAGTCCCGTGTTCGAATCCCAGCATGGGCATGAATATTTGTGTTGTGTGTTTTTCTGTATTTTGTCCCAAGTACAATGTGATATATACGTACTCGTTAAATATGTGGAGTCGAAATTCCCGAGAAAACTCACAATGGCGTCACTGGTTTGCTTTGGGTGCCCGCTCAGGTTTCAACCTCGTCACTTGTCCAAGGTTCTAAATTACGAGGCGTAATTGGCTTTGTTAAAGCTTAATGGAGACTAGAAATAGACAACCCGAAACGTACAACCTAACCTAACACAAAGTTAAAATCGCATCTGTCTTATATGTGTGTATGTCGTGTCCGTCTTTCTTGACGAAGGTTTATAAGCGGGTCTTTGTGACCAAGCACACAAGCCTGAAAATATGTGTCAACCAACCATGTTAAAATCTTCATTACTATGACGTTAACATTTCTCATCTATTAGAATAGTTTTAGAACTGACAGATCTCCAGAAACTTTACCAAAACACAAAGAAACCCGTTCAGTTGGATTTCAGAAAAATAAATATCTATAATAATAAAAGAAAGAGTCTGTTTGTGTGTCTGTTTGTCTTAGGATCGTAAAAGACCTACTTATACTGCCCTCAGAAATTCGAAATTTTTAAGATAGATTCCCTTTAATACCAACGTGTGCACCTGAGGCTTAGTTTTTTCATATTTGTTCCATTTTTAGAGAAAATTCGAATTTTCTGAAAAAAATACACCACTTTCGCTCAAATCCGATCATTTTTTCTCTTTCCTGATGCCATCGGCTGAAAAAATTAAATAAAACTTTTAACGAAAACATTTAAAATTCAAAATGTTTATTTTATTCTTTTGTCATTACCTTCAGAAACTAAATTCATTATTGGAAAAATAATTGACATGTTTCAAGTGACGTAATTCCGCCAGTCTTCATTCCCGGATATTATTGTGGGTTTATTTGATGATTTTTTCATTGATTTTTCTGTTGACTGCATGTATGCATATTTAAGCAATAAATGTATAGTTAAGCTATTACTGAACTGTGATGGTTAATAAAGGCCATCGCACGAGCTATTAGTTTTTTATGTCTTTATTTTTTCGCCAAATACGTTGCCAAACTCGCCAAATAGGCAATTTCTTTTATAAATAATTTATAAGCTGGTCGGTTGTTTGAAGGTCATTGTGTTAGAGCTGTATAATGGGTGTGGGTAGCTATATCTATTTTCTCGCCTAATTTTTTCCAAAACGCGCCAAATGAACTAAAAGGTTTAATGTATTTATGAGGGAATTGTGATGACATTTATGAGTGCATTTTATAGCGTATTTTTCATTTTGAAATTTTAAGGCAATGAAACGGGATTTTATAATTTATAACGAGCGGAAACAATAATAAGTTTATTATCCTATAACAGGTTATATGGTACACATATTTGGAATCTATTTGATATTTTTTTATTCCGTGCGAAGAACGGGTATAAATTTGCTAGTGTTGGGAGTGTTGCATAAAACAACGATGATTTTAATATTAAAATTATCCTCCGTTGCTACAATAAGCTATATCATAGCTACACATTATGCAGATATAGATAAACAATTTTTTTCTATTATAAACTAGCTCTCTGAGGGATAAGCAAATAGACTGAAGTGTAAACTTGTTTTCACTGCATGAAACTAAAATTTAATTACAGTCGAACCTCGTTAACAAAACTCGAAGGGAGCACCGAAACATTTCGTGTTAACTAAATTTCATGTTAACCATCAGGGTTTTTTTTACATTGAACCAGTAAATAGTTTTTTAAAAAAAACATCTAAAACTTTTTATAATGTAATGCACTAATAATATATGTATACAATTAGTAATTCAATTAATAAAGTTCATTTGGAGTAGTACATGCTATAGAAAAATTAGTTATAATTTAAAAAAAATATTTTTGTTTATGTTTTGTTACATTTGTTCTTCGAAACTTTGAATGATTAAGAAAAAAAAGTCAAATTTTTAATTTGGGTTAAGCGAGTTTTCGCCTAAAGCAATTTCGCGTTAAGAGAGTTTTTTAGCATTATCTCAAAGCTTTATAAACTGGGGAAATGCTGTCAGTTCATCTTAAGCGAAGTGAGTTCGCGTTAACCAGGTTTGACTGTATTTTAATAAAAATTTTATTTTTAAAAATTATATTTCTGTAGCGGATGATTCTAAATGACCCACCCACACTAAAATTTTTATGTTTTTTTTTAATTATGCGTGTTGCTGGAAAACCTGACAGTCAAGTGCCGGGTTAATACGTCTGTATCCCTCAGAGGACTTGGATGTTCAAGCTTTCCATAAATATTGATATTGAAGCAGCTGATTTATTAATGGGGCTTCTTTCCAAGCTTGAGTGACAACAGAAATTCTGAATGAAAATCCTTGCTTTCTACAGTTTTGGTTGGTGAATCAACATGGGAACATGGGGTGTCACATAGGAACAGATAGTTAATACATGCACCGATACATTTTTAGTGTTTTTTTGCATCTACTGCATCGAAGTAATACACATGGCTCAACTCGATATTACGAACCAAACGAAAACAAAAAACCTTCCATTATCAATAGAAATACAGATTAAATGACATAATCTCTATCGCAACATCAACTTATCTACAGCGAGTCGATTAAAAAAATCCAAATAATGCATTTTGATTTAAACGATAGTATAGAATAGCTTTATAGATGAATGTGTTTGTCTGCTTGTAAAGGAGTTATTTGTCGATTGTGTTAAATAAAAATTAGTTACTAAGTCCTCTCCTGGGGTATTGACGACCAGGATCCATAATGTGGTCCATTGTACAAGAATCCTTCTCCATATCCATAGTGTTGTGGCTTTGTGGCTTAATCGTGGTCTTAAGCTACTTGGCGAAATGGTATCGTGTAAGGTACCGCTTGGTGAGACTCATCAGTCAACTGCCATCACTGAAGTTACCATTCTACCAAGTATTCGGACACGCCTGGCTTGCAATGAACTATAGAGGGTTCCCGTGGTTGCTCAACAGGAAGCTCATTACGTCGCCTAATGTGTGTAAGTGGTATTTTACCCATTAAAGACAACTTTGTGAACACCAATAACTATTTTATTCCCGTATAAAAACGTTAAAGTTTTTTAATTCGTTCTTCGTGTAACTTAATTAGTCCTATATAAATTATTCCGGATAATGGTCTCAATGTGTCTTATATTTTGTTTAATTAGATAAAACTTAAGCAGAAGGCTCATTTTTATGTATTTATTTGTAGATGACTTTCAAACTTTGTGTGGATACTGCCACATATTTTCAAATGAGAACATTTGCAACCTCTGGCAAATTCACATTCCTTTTGTCTCCGTATACAAGGCGGATTCGGTAGAGGTGAATTTAATTTTTTTTTGTGATCATTCACGGTCTACTAAACATACAAGGCCAGTGAAGCATGCTCTCGCAAACGTGTGCGTGGACGGAAAGTTTCACGTCCCTGTTCCTAGTGCCGAATATGAAGAAACCTGTTAGAAACCACTCAGAACCCTAAAAATACTGTCAGCCGTGAACGAGTGGTTTCCAGATCATCTTCGAAACAGCGACATTCGGAACAGTGACGTCAAACTTTCCGTCTGCCCACGTGTTTGTAAGAAATTCTCTGGCCTTGTAAATTGAATAAGGCCATGGATCATTATCTTGAAAGGAATATACAAAATACATTGTTCCACTGATTTGGGCGGACAAGGAAGAGGATAGTGTTTTAGCTTGATGGAAGGAACCAAGATATTTTGCGTATACTCTAGACAGAGCGGACTGTGTATCAGAGGTGCCGATCCCCCCAGAGCTAACGACGCACCCCCCCCCCCCCCCAAAAAAAACACGGTAGGATTTTTTTATTTATATTTTATATGGGCTAATGGAGTGCCTAACCAAAGTAGCCTCTAACTACATCTTTACGGTGTATATAGAAAACCTTATAGTAAAATGATATTTCAAGTACCATCGAATGGGGTAACTTAACTTTATCCCAAGAAATAAAACCCTAGTACTGACTTTCTTCTTAAATATCCTCTACTGATAGGTCAAAGCAGAGTTGAACCTAATCGAAAAAGGGAAGCACCCTTTTAGAATACCTTTTATAATACGGAATTACAAGCTATTTTTAATTTTCCTTTAAAAAGGTTTTCTTTACAACAAAAGCTATCTAAATAATTGGTAAAAATTCGCTCAAAATTTATGTAATTATATTATTTTTTAAATCAATAAAAATAGCTGGACACGTGATCCAATCAAAAACGGCTTGCAATTCATTCCCTCAATTCTTAAGGCATAAAATAGTTTATCTTGGTATAGCTTTTTATCTAATACAACACATTTGACATTATCAAACACATCAGAATAATTTTATAATGTTTACAGAGATAGTTTCACTTAAAAAAAAACCTAAAATTAAAAAAATTAAAGTTAAACATAACAAAATTCTTACCGTGAAACTCGGAATTGAACTATTTAATTATATTCAATTACCCATACCCACACATGTGACACAAGACGACAAGTATTTTCCTACTGATTCTAAAGCAATTATTTAGTTATTTTGGCTTCGAGTTCTTCAAGTCTAATTTGGCGGGAAAAAGTCAAAAATATTATCCCAAGGTCAATAATTCGTAAAAATGTTATAAATTCGAAAGATTTATGAGAAAGCTGCAAAATATGGCGAGAAATCTCATTGATACCATTGGCAAACTATGCGAACGTCATCAATTCTCCGAAATGTTTTATAAACTGCGTGACATTTATGAGTGTTTAAACTTTGTTATACCGCAGTTACACTGCTCGGGTCAGCGCCTTGAGCGAAGCTCAAGGCGTTAACCAAGGCACTGACCCGAGCAGTGTAACCGCAGATATCCAATGTCTTGCTCGGGACGATAACCCGAGCAAGTTTCCCAATCCGATCGGGAAAAAAGCAGAAGTTCAAAGGAAAGGGTTACCATAGGTAGAGAGCAGCCATCTTGGCGGGTTCTCTCTTTTTTAAGCGATCCTACATGGTGAAAAATTATTTTAAAACTTCAAATTGAATTTTATGAGTTTTTCTCATAGGTTTTACTTAATATATTTTGATTTAAAACAGGACGCATTTATTATTTTGAAAGTAAAATTCAAACATATATATGAATGAAATTCAAAATTTAACACTGTAAAATATGTTGATAATAAAATGCTTCTATGTTAATAAAAGTATTCGATCTCTTATAATCTCACCCGTAATCAATAAATTTAATTTTTAAACCAGATTTTGCATTAAAATACTAAAACCTGGTCGTCACTTGACTGTGGTTCTAAAATACGACGCCCATCGCCAATAGCCCTCGTGTAGCTCTAGTGCGACGATAATTCAAACTAAACTAAACTAAAACCTGGTTGGAGTGGATAGCTTAATCAGTTATTTTTAATACTAATAATTTCGAAAATTTTGGCAGACAATACTATAAACACTTTTTTACTTGACCTAATTTTATTCAGTAATACTCCGACATTAAAAGTTAAAAATATAACTACGGAAAAGAATAGTCCCCGAAAACAAAAACAATCAAGGAAAAACACTCTCCTACACACTTTAAAAAAAAATTACATCCATAACATCCGTTGGTTTTCAGACAATGAATAAAATCGAACGCGATATAGAATCACTCGCCAATTTCTCCGAAAAAGCATCTTGGAAATCCTTGAGAAATCCAAGTTCAAATCCAAAGTGAAGCTCGGGACAGCAACCAAGGCAATATTACAGTGATCGGATTGTTTATTGGAAATAATTGTTAGAAATCGTATCGTCTGGTAGACGCCAACGAACATAATTTATAGCTTCTTTTTTTCCTGGTGTTGCTTTCAATTATGGTTACCCATTCCTATTCTTTGAAGGCAAAAAAATATAATTGGTGCCACTTTTGATTTTCTTGCTACTTTTTGTGTTTTATTTTAAACCAAATAAAAATTCGCCAGAGTACAAGTTCTGAGCCCCCCCCCCCCCTGGGTGTGTGTGCGGGG
The DNA here is from genome assembly GCA_019343175.1 of Oedothorax gibbosus. NCBI lineage: Eukaryota > Metazoa > Arthropoda > Arachnida > Araneae > Linyphiidae > Oedothorax > Oedothorax gibbosus. The sequence continues at coordinate 34,383,095 of CM033280.1, read as the reverse complement.
GGCCAGATAGTTAGTAAGAATAAGAGTTAGCAGTGTTTTTTTTTATCAATATTGGCTGTTTATTAATAATTTTTACAAAAAAATACCCCCTCCCCCCCTAAAACTTAAGAAAATATTAATAAGAGTTGAAAAATTTCGTACTGATTTACAGTTACAAAACCGAGAGAGTTACCAAGTAAACGAAACTCCCTCTGAAACAAAAAGATTGTTCGGAAGTTTATTACATAAAACTGTAATATTTATATCCGAAAAAATTTAATTGAACAGTAAGTTGTAATTATAAAGTTTTTATGAAGCATCCGATCGATAAAAAGGATGGGGATTGTCAAGAGGTTACCTCAGAAGAAAGGTATTACCTTTATTATTATAGTATCAAACGAAAGGTATGACCTCAGAGACCCAACTTTCATACTTTTTGTCCGTCTGTCGGTACGTCCCGATAGACATATGTCTACCTGTCTGTCGACGAATTATCCATTTAATTAGCATTGAAATTTAAATTTTAGTATCTTATACCGTTGTTGCCACATCAACAAAAACATGAGTCTTTATTTTAAAAAAAAGCATTTTTTGTCATAAAAATACGTTTAAAATGACTTCATAAAATATAGCACAGTGATATTCTTTGATTTTTTTTGCATAAAAAACTGGATAGTTTCATTTTACTTTTCGTCATTTATTAATGCAATTTGGAGTTGTTTTTGTTTTTACTAACAATTTCAAACATTTGACTCAGTGGAGACATTTTCCAAGCGCACCAAATATCGCCAGAACGTATGCTAGTATTCGACTCAAGGTTTCACGTTCTTATTTTTCGAAATAAAGTAAAAAATATAATGTAAATAAATAATGTAAAAATATTTTTTGGATTGCAAAGAAATATATTGATAAGCTTTTAAGCAAGTCTGAGTGTGTGTTCATTAACACAGATACTTATAAACTAATTTCTAATTTATTATATTTTTTGCTATTTGTTATAGTTTGTTAAATTGACCTTACACAATGAATTTCGCTAAATCTTTTTAATTCGTTTTTTCTTTTATCAATTTATTATTCCTTTTATACATTATTTATTCTGTTTAACTATTTAAAAATAATTTATCTCATTTTCTGTTTTAATAAACAAATGAATATGAACAAAAATATATTTTTATAAATAAATACAACTCATTTTACTTATTACATTAATTTAACTTTGAAGACTATACGTACAATACTAGCTTTATAAACCCGGCGTTGCACGGGTGGTGTATCCTTAATAACCCTAATTAGTAGTTTTTGTATGTAAACTTTTATTTTATACCAATTGATCCCCTCTCCACTAAACCACTCCATCAGGATATTTTAATCACCTCCCATTCTGATATGAGGGGTTGATGTATCCAGGACAGGATTGTATCCAGGAGTTAGAGGGCTTTCGCATAGGGCCCTGTTCAAATTGCCAGAACAGCTATGATATAATAGTCTGTTTCTATTTCACGATTAGCGCAACGAAACTGCCCAAATGTGGTAAACATTCCACTTCATATTTGATACAACTCGATAGGGCAGGGGGCCCCAGTCGGTAAAGGCGTTCGCCTTGCATGCGATAGGTCCCAGGTTCAGGTCCGGGCATCGCCAAAATAACTGCCAACCTATAAAGGGCTCGTGCAGGCAAAAAATGTCCGACGAATTCCCCGTATAGAGAAAAGGCACTTTAAATTTCCTCCAAATTCCTGACGCTGCGTACGATGTCGCCCTTAAAAGTTGTGTCGGCTCGTAACTTGACTGTGGTTCTAAATTACGACTCCCGTTTCCAATAGCCCTCGTGTGTAGGTGAAGTGCGACGATAAATCAAACTAATCATAACCCATACAACTGGATGGGAATAGCTACCCTACGTTAAATTTTCAACTTCGCCAAATGCCGAAATTCAATCAGCCACTAAGCCATCTTAACATCAGAAAACAAAACAAACATTCATCCTCTTGCATGATTGGAAAAGTTTTATAAAGTACAAATTCCTTATTTATGCTGAAAATATTTCTTCATGTCTTCATTTCTTACCATTTGTAAACATCAATTAAATTAAATCCGGAAACATAATTAAAATCTAGGTGAGGAAATCTGATCCACCATAATAAAAATCAAAAGATTTAAAATCAATAAATAAAATAAAATACTCATATTCAAATAATCCAGCAAATTAAACACTCACGTGCTTACGTAATTATACTTAATTTTCGCTCACGCTGAACGCGCTGAAATTTCTTTCAAATTAGAAAACGTTCATAACATTGCTATTCCTAAAGTTCATAACATTGCTAAGAGTTCATAACATTGCTATTCCTATGGAGAAATTGGTTCACGTTTTGCCTTCCTACACCCGTTCGGGTTCGAATTTCGAAAAATCGCTTCTTAAATGACACCTACGATATAAAAAGAATATTTTTATCAAATTTGGTAGCTGTACCTCCAGTAGTTTGGGCTGGACGTTGATGTGTGAATGAATGGATCAGTCAGTCAGTCAGGACTTTGCCTTTTATATATATATAGATATTTTAATGGTTTTTTTGTTATTTAATTTCTTGTTTTTTAATAACATGTAGTTTTTATACAACAAAATAAGATTGTAATGAATTTATACAATGGAAAATATACAATGAATTTATACAATGAAAAATATACAATGAAAAATAGACAAGGAATTTTTTACAATCATATTTATTTACAATCAATATAACAACTATACACAATGAGTTATATAAAAGGATATTCAATTACTATATACAAACAATTAATGTACCCACCATCCAACCCCATACACCTCCATAGTACCCACATCCATCCACCACTATTTTATCTGCCTTAATATAGACATAGATTTTGATGATTATATACAATGAAAGTAATGACTATATACAATGAAATTCAAGGAGTATTTACAAATGATTTGTATGACATATGCAATGGATTTTGATTATTATATACAATGAATAGAAAGACTTTATACAATGAATAGAATGACTTTATACAATGAATAGAATGACTTTATACAATGAATAGAATGACTTTATACAATGAATTTCTATGACTTTATACAATGAGTTTTGATTATTAAATACAAACAAATGTTATACTCGCCATCCATCCCCATACACCACCATAGTACCCACATCCACTACCATTCCTTTTCCTACCTTTATTTGAACATAGATTTTAATGATTACATACAATGGACTGTGATGATTATATACAACAAATTTAGCTTACTATACAATGAAATTCGATAACTATGCACATTGAGTTTTGAATATTATGTACAAACATTTAGTATGCCCCCGCCATCCAGCCCCATACACCTCCATAGTACCCACAACCACTACCATTCCTATTAATATCTTTATATATATAGATTCTGAAGATAATATACATTTGACTTTGATGATAATATACATTTGACTTTGATGATAATATACAATGAATTTCGATGACTATATACAATGAATTTCGCTGACTATATACAATCAATTTCGCTGACTATATTCGATGAATTTCGATTACTATAATTACTATATACAGTGAGTTTTGATAATTATATGAGCTAAGTTTTAAATGTTAGATGAAAGCAGTTATTGAACCCGCCATCCAGCCCCATACATCTCCATAGTACCCACACCCACCCTCCATGGAACTCATCACCCATCAGAGCTATAAATCTCCAGGAAAAGATGGTAGACTTGAGTCACAATCTAAAGCTGTTTTGGAGATGCCGCTGGGCCCAGTGAGAAAAACGTATTCTAAAACCTTCTAAAAAAGCATTTGATAAGTATGCATTTAAAATATAAATGAAAATGTACAACTATAAATAGTTGTATGATGGCATGCATACAATTAAAACAGTGATGTGAAACAAAACACTCGTACTTTATTGTAAGGTTCGTGGCCTTATTAGTCAATTAACATCAGGATAATGAGAATTCGTCCAAATGGGCTTGAACTTCTGCTCTACCATATAGTTGTCATAATAAACTCTTATTTACCTCAATGACATTTCACAAATTATCATTTTATTATTTTATAAGTTTTGCACTAAGTTGCTGGGAGTCTTCATAATTTTTTGTGTCGGTGTAATACTTCATAGATCATTTCATAAATTATAAATTTTAAGTTACATTTTTTTCACACATATCATATGACATACATCATTTCAACTGCGATAAATGGAAATAGTTTTTGCTAACTGTCGATGTCATCAAAATCAATCCGAAAAAAAGTTATAATCAATACAATACAAATACAATTGAATAAAAATTACAACACATACAAAAAATAAAGGTTATCTATGATATTGAATGATTGTTTAAAAAAAATGAAAAAAGAAAGAAAAGTAATATTTGACTAGCGTTAAACGTTGTAACCAGTCGTTAAAATGCCACTTAGTTTCTTTTCAAATAATTATTAATTAAGAAAAATCTTAGATACTTAGAAATATAGTTTGCAAAAAAGTTAAAAGATTAAAAATTATCTCACCTGAAAAGTGAAACGATATTGAAAACAGTAAAAAAAATTCTCACTCTCGAACATCATAAGTAAGAATTTTATCGAATCGCATAGTAGTAGTACTGGCACGGATAACACGGAATCGCCTTTAAACTTAACACCCGACTTGGTCGTAGAGTCTAAAGCTGAATTGATTGTAAGAAATAATTTTTAATGGATTCAATTATAGAACACTCTGCAACTAACTTTAGGAATTGTGGCAAAAATTAAGCAAAAAATTTGTTTTTGGCTGTTACAATTAATAAAAGAACTTGCTACAAAACGTTTTTCATATGCCATCAGAAGAATAAAAAATCCCTATACTTCAACTCCTGTACGACCTGTCTTCATAGAAAATAAATTTCCAGATACATTGAGAATCAAAACGAATATGTTACCTGAATCATTTTTATAAATATTGTACGAACCTTTCTTAAAATGTACCATTCTTCGTAAAGTAACTCGAATATTAGTTGCATTTCATATTTTGAGGTATTAATTTGACATAAGTCTTGAACGCTTGTATCAAGTTTTCGAATCAAACTTCAGTCAGGTAATTTAGAACTACTTGAGTAATTCCAGAAATATACATATATTTTCATCCTTTTTGTTATATTACTTTATAACAGGTATTACATAATTTATAGGAAAATTTACCTTATATACCTTGATTGAATGTTTGAATCATACCTCATAAACATATAAAAAATGCTATGTGTTTGGTCTTCAATTCGAGTCTACAAATTATGCAAAATGGCGTGCAAAATGCTCTTTGTATAGTATGAGTGACATAAAATTATTGTTCAAAATCAAAATTGTTGGAAAAACACATATTTGTATCATTTTTAAAAATTGTTTCTATTTCCTACAACAATGATTATATTTTGCAAGAGATTTTGGAGATAATTCCAATTGAAATTATAAAAAATATAGATCTTTAATAGATTATTTTTATATTTTAAGCCATACGCCTGTTAGTCCTAACTTAATAAATAAAAAAATATGTAAGACACAATATTATTGCTTTTTATGAAAGGGAAACATTTAATTTTCAAATGTTTAAAATGTACTGTTGTAAATGTAAAACTATTTATTCGTGTAGAGAGCCGGTTTTTTATTCTTTTCAGAGTGGTAAAAGCGTATAAATTCATTCACGTAAGGTTGATGACGAACCGAATGAAATAGTAAGATTTGTATATTAACAGAACTATCAGACTTTAAAGCAATCAAAGATTATTATTATTATACTTGTTCTACACTGCTGAAAACAATTAGGGGAACGCATGATCCCTTAAATGTTAAAAACCAATTGTTAAACCCTTTCACCCCCAATGATTACATTTGGGATCATCAGCTTGCGATTTTTTTTCTCACTAAGTTAAGCTCACACTTATTTATCGTTAGATGGAAGAATCATGTCTTTTGAAGAATTAAATAATGTTTGTTTTAATGAAATGAAAATATGAAAAACATGGTAAAATAAAATTCACCCTAAAAAAATTTTACGAATTAAATTGACCCTAAATTCTTCACGCTTGCATTCTTAGATGTTTAAAAATTGATTTGAACTTTTCTTTAACAAATAAAGTTTTGAAAAAAAAATTGTTATAATTTATTAAAGTTATTATTCCAATTTCTTTCTAGTTAAATTTTAGTTAATTCCAGTTAAAATTAAGATTTTCCCCCCTGTTTTTCATCATTTCATTCTGGTTGCATAATGATTCTATTTCCCAAAATTTAGATTTTTAGAATAAAAAAATAAGAAGTTGGAACTGAAAGGGTTAACAAAAGTACGCAAAGTGCTCCCCTAATTGTTTTGAGCAGTGTATTATTTGCACACCAGATGTCAATCAGTGCAAATGTAATGCTTTGATTTATATTTCGATAGTAATTCTCCTAAATTATTGTTACACATGTAAGTTTGTGTGTGTGTGAGATCATAAAAACTTAATTAACTACATAGTGTGCCCATAATTAAACTGACGGTACTGGATTGTTTCTACAGAGCGAAATATAATAATAGAAATTACTATTCCTTTGGTATAGAGGCTATTGACGATATGGGAGAAAGAAATCCGCAAAAAATGTATTTCCAAAATTTTCTAATAGGGGAAATTTGGTGCGACTGTTGTCATTTCAAGACTAAAAACCCCAAGACAACTAATACATTGTACTCGGGAACCCAAGTGTTTGTGTGAGATATTCTTTTTTGACAGCTCTAATACTACAACAATTTTAAGTTCAAAGTTTATTAAAAATTAATCTGATTCCAACGCCTAAGAAAATTAATAAATTCTATCCTAAAGTTATCAAATTTCAATCAACTTGAATCCCACCCAGCACATTTTCAAAAGTAACCTTTTAAAAAGATAATTTTTTTCACTTATTTCTCCTTTCATATTCTAGAGCGAGAGCCCGGGGCCTTTATTTCTGTCACCATGAAAGTAACTAATAATTACAGTCCCTCCAAAAAAATTTAAAAAAGCGTAGAAAGATTGTCATTTCAATTTAATTAAATTTTGGTTTAGTTAGAAAATACGTAGCGCCATATCGCGCCACCAGATGCATGGGGCAAAGTCTGACCTTTGCAGGGATGTCTAAAGCGTCTGGCAAAAGTTTCGGCCAGCAGAAATTGTCTGGCAGATTGATTATTAACTTTTAACAATATTTTCTAAAACATACGTAAAAATCAGCCTTAAGAAAATGACTTAAGTTAACTTATAATTTACCTACTTTTTGCCTCTGATACCTGTAAATAGGCCGGCGGCCCAGTCTTGTGGGTATGCATACACTAAAAGTAAATGAAAATATAACCTAATCCTATACATTTCATTCGCGAGAAAATAACTTAGGTCTGGGGGCCCTGGACTCTTGGTCATTCCGTTTAGAACTTAACTTTGGGTAGATCTTGTGCGACGGTTCTTAGACCTAACCAAAAACGAAATTTTAAGATAATAGAAGTCTAGATCAATTGCAATAAACCTTAAAATTTGGCTAAGACTAAGCCGTATCGATAAATCCGTAAGCCGTAATCGATAAAATAACAGACGCAAAGAACAACTATTTCCGATAAATAGCATATTTCAAGCTCTATTGCTCATAGCTGTTGACGGCAAAAGTGGGTTAAGGAAGCCCAACACGTGTCCTAGTTAACTTGAAATAGTAATAGAGCAAGGGCCTAGGTCCCCCAGACCTATGTTATTTTCTCAGTAATGAAATGTATCGGGTAATGTACCGGTGCTGTCATACTTTTAGAATATGCATACACGCTAGAGTGGACAGACGGCTAATTTACAGGTACCGGGTGCAAAGGTAGGTAAAATATAAGATAACTTATCTCATTTTTTCAGTGCTGATTTTTACGTATGTTTTAGAAAGTATTGTTAAAAGTTAATAATCAATACTGAGAGACGCTTTCCGCCTGTCGAAACTTTTGCCAGACGCTTAAAGGTCTCTGTTAAGTTCAGGCTGAGATCAGAAGTTCAGACAATCGACTCGCTCTACTTGGACTAAATGGGAACCGGTTAACTTATCAATTCATCCAGATAACACTATAATCGATGTCACTATCATAGCTCCATATCTTATCAACAGCGAGTCGATTAAAAACACCAACTAAACATTTATGATTCTTCTCGAACTCATAGTACTGATAAGTTACTGAAAGTATGACTGTTTGCATATAGTTTGTAAATGATTTGGTACAACTGACGACGAAGCACCTGGGTCTAAATGTGGTTCATCGTACAAGAACACTTTTCCATATCCAGAGTGTTGTGGCTATGCAGCTTACTCCTAGTCTTGGGATACTTGTCCAGTTGGTATCGTATAAGGCGCCGCCTAGTGAGACTCGCTAGTCAACTTCCATCTTTGAAGTTAAAGTTCTACCATGTGATCGGACACCTCACTCTTGTAGTAAGTCACAGGATTAAGACCAGGCTATTTAATAAGAAGCTTATTACGGCGACTCATGTGTGTAAGTAGCATTGAACGAAAAAAAGTATTAAACATATAAAAGAGTACAGGGGAAAAAACCCTTGATCGACAGGGAATCTGTCCGTATTGAGGTGTGCTTGGCGAATCGGAAACCAAATTCTCAAATTGTTCTTTTTCCGTGGTTTAAGCGTCATACCAGTGTCTGGCGTAAATCTCGATCATAGAGATAGTAAACCCGTGCGCCGTGTGATAAGAACCAAGGTATAAAACTGGCTTCTCCACACCAATTTAGTCGATGACTAGCTATCTTCGCCAAGCAGACCTGATGCAGGCAGATTCCCAGGCGATGAAGGGCTTCTTCACCTGTACTCTTCATACGAGTTTAAATATATTCTACGAGGACTGTTTTTGTTCAACCTCCGATGGGCTGTAACAAAAAGACGGGTCAAAATACAAAAAAGATTTTTTTACCTAAAGTAATGTACAATACTGCTTATTTCTCCACATAATCAACTTGACGATTAAGGCATTTGTTATACCTGTAAACAAGCTTTGAAATCTCCTCTTCACAAAATGTAGCCGCCAATGATTGGGAGGGAGTTGTGACGGTTTCGTTTAAAAAAGTAAATTTGGAAGCTTTACTTCAATTTTTTTCTGTCCTCCAAGCCACTGCTAGTCCATAATTCACTTATGGTAAACCTTTGAGTTTCCCTAAACACTTGGTCAACTCGCTGAACAATACCGTCTGTAGCGACTGACTTGCTTCCTTGGTCCCCTTCTTCATGAACATCAGTATTGTTCAGCGAGTTGACCAAGTGTTTAGGGAAATTCGAAGGTTTACCATAAGTGAATTATTGATAAGCATAGTGGCTTGGATTGTAGCGCTTCCAAGTTGACGTTAAGCTCAAAGAAACCGTCACAACTCCCTTCAAATCATTGGCGGCTACATTTTATGAAGAGGGTATTTCAAAGCTTGTTTACAGATATGACAAATGCTTTAATCGTCAAGGTGATTATATGGAGAAATAAGCAGCATTGTACTTTACTTTTGGTAAAAAAATCTTTTTTGTATCTTGACCCGTCTTTTTGTTACAGCCCATCGGAGGTTGAAAAAAAAACAGCCCTCGTAATTGCATTTGTTAGTGTTACCAAAGATATATCAAAAACCCGTATCCATCAAACGGTACCTCAAGGTTAAGACAAGTTGCTTCGACTTATATACTACTTTATTTTGTTGTAATCTAGATGATTGGTAGTAACTTAGTAGTAAACCAGCTCCATCCAGCTTGGAAGTTATTTTTAATTTGCTTGTGAGTGTTTTTTGTGGGCCGCTACACATTCAGCAAAACCTTAGAATGTTTCTATTAATTTTTTCTAATTTAACATTTTTACCACAAAATATAAATTCAACGTTACAATATTTTGATGACAGGAGTTTTTTTTCAATTTCTCGAAAATTATAGTTCTTAGACTTATGGGGTTTCCGTAAAAATTGATTAATTTTTATTCTTTTCAGATGACTTTCAAGCTTTGTGCGGGTACAACTACCTATTTTCGAAGGAAAACATATCTAATATTTGGCAAATTCATCTCCCTTTTGTCTGCGTGTACAAGGCAGATTCAGTTGAGGTGAAATCCATTATCTTTACCATTATCATGAAAGGGATAGACCATAAACAAGTGGTTAAATTGTCGTAGATCAATAACTGTACCAAATTCTTTCTTTTCACCCACTTATTCTGGCATGGGTGTTTGTAAGTTAAGAACTATATTTAAACAAAAAATACCAATCTAACTAACCCCCGTGAACAAAAATAATGAACATCAGTGCTCTAAAACAAACAAGTATTAAGAGTTAGTTGTCATTCATTTCATAAGTGACAAAAGCTTTAGTTCATTATACATTCATCTTAACCAGGGATTGGAGTAACGCGTTACTTGTAACAGTTTCTTTTTTTTTTGTAACGCCGTGTAACGCCGTTACATTTTTCAGAAAGTAACTGTAACTGTAAGTTAGTTACTTTTAGCGGTAACGAAGTAACGAAAAATGTCGTTACTTTTCCGTTACTTTACGAAGGCTATCTGATGCCAATTTTAAAATTCCACTCCTAAGAGAGAGAGAGAGAATGAAACATTTCGCATTCCCGAAATAAGAGCTTTTCTTGGGATGGTAAAATAAAAGTAAAGAATATAATAGAATTATCCACTTTGGCTGCTAAAGGCGTGACGGCGGCTTTCAGACAGAATTGTAACAGTACGAATGTTTTTCCTTGTCTGTTTACCTTTCTAAGTATCACATTATAAGCCCCGCACAATTACAGGCATCTACGGAAAAGAAGGGTTTTCAAATAAATCACGCTAACTGCCAAGCAGGTTGGATCTCTCAGTCCAAACCCCTTTGTGTCCCCCTGCCAAAATGGGTTCTACAACAATGACCAAGTCCTTCCTCTAGAAGAGGGTGGGGAGGGAGGAGACAATTCATAGTTCTTAGAACTTATGGGTTTCAGTACTAACGAGTGTTTTACTAGATGGACTCGTATCGGGTAAAAGACTATTTCAAGAAAAAATATTAATATAATTTCATCTTTTGTCTGGCATTGTTACGGTATCGTGGTTCCTCTTTAAAATGTAAGATGGCTAAATCCATTTTCTATAACTTGAATCGAGAAATAACTGTAATTCGTTCTTTTTTTTGAATGGTGCTGTAAGTTACTTTTTCAATAATAAACTCTAACCGTAACAGATTACTTTCAAGTTAATACAACAGTATGTAAGAGAGTTTCTTTTTCAAAGTAACTTGTTCAATACCGATCTTAACCATTTGGCAAGAAAAAAGCTGGAGCCTAAACGTAAAGATGACTTGACATTATCTGAGACCCTCCAACAGAAAGTGCAGGGTTTAATTTTTCAGTATTCAGTTATTCAATAGATTCATACATAATTTCCCACAAAAAAATCATATCTTAAGTTTTTTTGTTTTATTTAGATGATTCTAAATCACAGTACAGAATTGAAAAAGGCCTGGTTTTATAATCTCATGGATCCTTGGCTTGGAAGTGGTTTACTAACTAGGTATAAAACTTTTATTTTATAGTGTCAAGAGAAAATGTATAAGATATTTTTTATAATACTCTAGGGGCTTTGTCATTTTTTTTCTCGACAACATTCGCCAATCCCACGGATTTTCTACGCAATTTCCATTGGACCGCTTCGCTTTTGAACCTCTTCCAAACAGGAATTTCTACTGATTCCATTTTGACCGCTTTGCACACTATAGGAGCTTCTCTTCCACGACATCGAATTCTTATCCTTCCTCCCCTGTACTTCCGTTAGTGATCGATACCGAATTTTAAAAAAAAAACTATCGCGATAAGCCACCTATTGATAAGTTCTAATATTTTTAGTTTGGGAATTGTACGTAAATTTATCTTTGTACAGCTGTGGACAAAAAAAAGTATCCACTATGATTATTTCAGCCGTTAGTCATCATATAGAATCGGACCTTTCTGACTTTGCAAACAAATAATATTCTAAGTTAATTGCATGAAACAAAATTTTCATAAGGGGTCGTCTTCATATTAAAACTGTTATCAACTTTGAAATTTCTAATAGTAACACCCAAATTTGATAATTTAGAAATGTTAAGCACCCTCGAAAACCCCTAAACCCCTGTTTTTGTTATATTTGGATGAATATTTAACGAGTTATTCAATTGAATCACTTGATGTCCTTTGGGGGACCATCTCTAAAATGACAAGCGTAGTCTATAGGTTCGTCCCGGGGGAAAAGCGAAATAAATATAAGGTAGAATATGTTGAGGAGCCTTGCAAGGGATCAAAAGTTAATGGTGATGAAGTCTACTTCCCCCCCCCCCCTTTAGCAAGTTTATTTCAACCGTATAGTTAACATTTTAAGTTTATTTGTTAAAGTTTCGATTTTAAAATGATGAATGCCAAGTCTATTAAGTATAAGTATATTCCTATACTGTGAGCCATTGAATAACGAGACAAAAAGATTTATTTTTATGGGAGCCACGATGTGTTTTAAGTTTAGGTATATGCTTTAGTTTTAAACTTTTTTATAAAGATAAAATTTTTAAGTTTTTTTGTTTAATATTATAGAATATTAATCATTCGTTGGCATGCTGAAAGTTGTAGTTAAGTTTTAGTTTTAGTTTACATATTTGAGACGGACGCGTAATTTATTTTTTTCTTAAAAAATGTTTTCTGATACATAATTTATTAACAATTCCAACTTATTAATTCTAATCAAAAATAAAACTATAAATTTGAATTTTTGAATTCAGAATGACAGAATAAACTATAAGTTATCTTTAAAAAAGTTGGTTTAATGTTTTCTTCCTTTTGCAAGGCCGTATTTTTTTATCAAGTTCACATATAATCTTATATACAGTCCCCTAAAGGGTAATTAAAAAGTATTTTGTGATTTACTCAGCAAATTACTGATAAAAAATTTTAAAAATTGGGATTTCGCTTAAACTTCATGTCTTAAATGCATTTCTGTAAAAATATTAAGAAGTTTCTATTCATATTTTTTTTTAAAAATTAATATAATAATTATTTAAAAATATAAAAATTGTTTTAAAGACCTCAATAGTGTATGTAGTTTGTTTGGGTTATTATAATTACTATAAAGTAAAAAATTCGTTTCATTATCTTAATTATTTACAGATTGGGATAGTTATTTATGTGCAACTCATTTAACATTACGGCTCCTAAACTTTGCACGTCTCTAACTCCACTAATAGTGCTTAAAAACTAACAAAACTTAGTATTTCGTGTTAAAATATGTCATAGATTTGAACTATGGACTCAAAAAGGGGTGTTGCTATTGAAAAATTTGAAGTTGGTAACATTTTTAATATGAAGATGGCCCCTTATGCAAATTTTGTTTCTTGCAATTAACTCAGAATGTTATTTGTTTACAAAGTCAAAAAGGTCCGATTCTATAGGTTGACTAACGGCCGAAATAATCATAGTGGATACTTTTTTTTTGTCCACAGCTGTACCTTTAATCAATTAAAACCAAAACCACAGCATTTATAAACTGGTTAAAACTGTTAAAAAGTCAACAACATTTATTTTTATTTTTTATTACATTTTAAGAAAATTTATTTTTAGCAATGACTGGTCTAAAAGCAAAGGCCACAATGAAACAAAGATTTTGTATTGAGATTATTTGTAAACTTTCTTGTAAAGCCAAATAGTTTTCGCCCAGTCAATAAAATTTTACTCAGACGATACAAATTTCCATTTTTGTTCTTCTATGGGGCTGCTTTGTTAGCGGCTGAGCCTTTGCAGACTCTGCATATTCCCCCGAACTGAGAGCCATTTTTGTTTAACCATCTAGGCGACTCTCGCTACCGATTTGGACTCTCAGATCATAATGAATCTTAACTCTTTGTGGATGTTAAAGTATGCCGAGATTTAATTTTGCCGAGAAAACCCAAGCCAAATGGGTGCTCAAGGAATCTTTTACATGTCACATAATCATATGACATGCGAGCTCTCGAATTTCCCATCCAGAAAATCTGATGACTGAGCCGGGGCTCGAACCTGCAAACTTGGGCTTGTGAGGCTGACACGTAATACCACTCAGCCACTGAGCCACTTACGAATTTCCATTCTGTTCTGTTAGCTACGATGAAAAATGGCGGTCAAGGAGAAAACTGCTGACCCCCGCCTTCCACTTCAACATCCTAAGAGACTTTCTGCACGTCTTCAACAAGCAATCGAAGGTGCTGGTGGATGTCCTTGCTGGATACACTAAGCAAGAATTTGTGGATATGGTCCCTCTTGTAACACGATGCAGCTTGGACATCATCTGCGGTAAGTAAATTTTGTCCACATACATATGGGTAAAATATAGTTTAACTAGTATACAAACCAAGTTTGGTGCAAGTGGATGTTCTAGTTAGACACACTAAAGACGATTTCGTGGAGCTGGTTCCTCAGGTTGCACGATGCAGCTTGGGCATCATCTGCTAAAAATAAGTGTTTATATGAAAATACATGGTCTAATTACTAAAGAAGACATTGAAATATTGAAAAAAATATTTTTTATGAACTTAAAAATTTTCTATTTAAATATTTTTAAAATTCGTCTTAAGAATGGATCTTGCACTTGTTATTATGTGTAAGTTTCCCTTCAAATTTCAAATCAATATTCGTTTTGATAGAGCATTAAATGCAATATTATTGTATCCTTTTATCATATATATAAATATTATGTTGCATTAAAAATTATGTAAATTTCCTTTTTCAGAATCCATTTTGGGAAAAGAATTATATTCTCAAACAAGGGCAGCAAGTCCTTACGTCAAAGCAATTACCGAGTAAGCAAATAACAATCATATATTCGATGGAAATTCTATTGAAATATAGTGGGCTATAATTATAGTGTATGTTTAATGGGTGTAATTTTTGTTAATGACGAACATTTCTGAAAAATTACATTAACAAAACATATTTTTGCTATAAATTCAAATCATATTTTGTGGAAAAATTTCATTTTTTCCCCTCAATCTATTTAATTTTCTTAAACAAACCCAGAATACGACATTTTTAGTATTATATGGTTATTAAATGAAAAGTTTTTAAAGATGTTGCATGTAGTGGGGAAAAAATTCGACTAATACAAAGTACTTTTTCCAATTATTTTTTTTTTTTTGATCTTACTTAATTATTGCAGTTTGCAAATTACGTTTACTAGTAAAATTTAAAGACTGACCTAATCACTAGAGATAAAGCATTTTGCGTACTCCAATGTTGTTTTCTGTAATTAAATGTTTCAAATTATTGTCATATTCATGTGATATTGATGTATATTAGTAATATTGTTTTTGTACTTTTATTTTCAGGTTAACCCATGAAATTTTAGAAAGAATGCAGAGTCCATGGTACTGGAATGATACGTTGTTTCGAATGTCCCCGAGTGGAAGAAAGTTCTTCCGAAATATCAAAGTGGTAGATGAATTCACTATGCAGGTAAAGTAAAACATACAAACCTTTAAGAATAACATTTGGTTGGTTCGAAAATTCCAATCTAGAGTAGCATGTGGTTTGTGATATAAATGCAACAAATAGCATAAATGAATTTTTTATTATTCTATTCTACAGATGGAATTTTGATCTCATTTTTAAATAGTAGCTTTATACTCAGGTAATAGCGGTAAAACAGAGTCTGAAATCTGAACGTCCATTGTCTGCATACAATTTTTTCGATTAATGAATAACTTGGCTAGCTGAAAATAAAAATAGATTTTCTTCTTATTTAACCTTTTTATATGAAGAGTACAGGGTAAAAACCCTTTCATCGCCCTGGAAACTGTCTGCATTAGGTCTGCTTGGCGAAGATAGCAAGTCATTGCCAAAACTGGTGTGAAGAAAACAATTTTGCCTTGGTTCTTATCGCGCGGCGCACGGGTTTACTATCTTTATGATCGAGATTCACGCCACGCAATAGTCTGACGCTTGAAACGCGGAAGAAGAACCAAGGTACAACCCGATTTTCGATCGCCACTACTCGCCAAGCAATGCGAACAGATTCCTTGTCGATGAATTGGTTTTCCCCTGTACTCTTCAAATTAGTTTCCTTCTTGCATTATTAATTATTTATATTCCTTCATATATATTTTGGGAATATAAGTATTGAAATATTTGCCATTGGATTTATCTTTAGGTAATAGCTGAAAAACAGCATCTGAAATCTGAACGTCGATCTTCTGCTGACGTCACATCGTCGACAAACGCTGTGAGTGACGTCAACGTCGGTGGACGTCGGAAACGGGCATTGCTGGACTTGTTGCTGGACGAGCAGTTCGAGAATAATTCCATCTCAGTGGAAGACATCAGAGAAGAGGTCAACACCTTCACGTTTGAAGTGAGTATCTTTGTTAACGGTGAATGGGACCAAATGACCGCTGGTCTCATAATCAAAGCGCCTCTGTGTTATTCCAATAAAAAAAAAATTCTAAGCTACATTTCTCTGGTTGTATTGAATATTTTTACAAACGGTTTTTTTATGGTAAATGTTGCTGACTCACAGGGTTCTATGAACCCGCTATTTGAAATTGAATGAAATATTTTTTTATTTTAAAAATATTCAAACCAATTTCAAAAAGTGAGACCATAGAGACCAGTAAGTCAGCTACATTTATCATAAAAAAAACGTAGAAAAATATTTAATACAGCCGGAGAAATGTGGCTGAAAATCATTTTTTCCGTCAATGATATTCATTCCGTCAATGATAAAATTTCGTTAATTTTATACTGCAACAAACATGACTATATTCCTAATTCTTTAAATATTTGTAACACCACTTTTCGGAGATTTTATTCTTAGGGACACGATACCACATCTATATCCATGGGTTTTGCTCTCTATCTGACTGGCCAGTAGAGATGTAATATTTATGTTCTTTTTAAAGATCAGTTGCTCTCTGCTCTCTTCTTTAAAAAAGAACAGTTCTTTACCCTGTTCTTTTTCAAACGTTACTTTACACGAGGAAGAATTCAGATAAACATAAATAAAATACATATAATGAACGTAAAATAAAAAAATACGATCAGAAATATCAGTTTTTGCAATAACTTTAATAAGTTTTATTATTTAAAAAAGTAATATAACTTAAATTTTTTTTAATTAATTTATGACAAAACTATTTTAAAATATTAGTAGAGTAAGTATTAGTTAGAAAATTACTAGTAATGAATAAAATCATAAAAATATTTTTGAAGTAAATTACATACAATATGCATACAATAACGCAAACGTATTGAAAAAAAAATAAACTGTTGGGTACAAATTATTGTATAGAAAAGTATTTTGATGATTTAAGAGTGCATTGATTTCAAAGATTTAAATTAGAATAGTTTTAATAAAAATGACATTTTGGGTAAACACGTATTAAAATTAGATGATTAATTATTAGAAATTAATTAGAAAATTATAAAGATAATTAATATACTATAGATTCAATACTGAAATTACAACAAAAATCCATATCGGAATTTTTATTAAATAGTTTGCTTCCTAAAATATTTACCCCCATAAAAATTTTATTACATCCTAATACTAAAACATTATATGTTGTATAGTTTAAATGATATATTATATATATATATATATATATATAATATATATATATATAATATATAATATATATATATATATATATATTATAATATAATATATATATAATATATATATATTATATATATAATATATATATATATTATATATATATATATATATATATATATATATATATATATATATATTATATATATATATATATATATATATAATTATATTATATATATATATATATATATATATATATATATATATAATATATAATAAAATTTTAAAACAAGTATTTGGTAACACCTTAGGCCAATTTCTGTACTACACTATTGAAAAAATTTATTTTATTGGCTTATTGTTTTTAAAAATATATACATCAGATAATTTAGTAAAGCACAAAAATAAGCACAGCAAAAATGTATACAAAAAAGGTATCAAATAAAATATTATTATAACTTACTTGTTGTAAGCTGCTAAGCTCATTATGTAAGATTTTAATTGTTAAGTTTCACTTTCAATTTAAGAAATTCCAGGAAATATTGTCAGTAAATAATTTTTCAATTAAAAAAATTCCAAATCCAAGGCTGTGTTTCCAATTTCATTTTTAAAAAGTAATAAACCATGCAAAATAAACTATTTAAAAAACTGCTCTTTTTTTTTAAAGTCTCTCAATTGTGAGTCCTCTGACAGTTTTACATTGATTAGAGGACCAGGATTGCCAATAGAAATTTCAAAAAAATAGACAACTGCTGCTCAAAAGAGCCAAAATATCCAAAAATATCTTCCATTACGTCCCTTCCTTTACAATTAATATTACAAATTTGACGTATTCAAAAGTAAAAAATCAACGAAACGCGCAAAAAATAGTCAAGAAACGAAAAAAAAAAATTGAGATATTTTCAAACATAATCTAATCATTAAACCAGAACAATTTTGGCCTCTGGTATAATTTTAAATATACCAAGCGGATCAAATATTAGCCAAAACTGTTGAAATTAGCCAATATGTACACCCCCCCCCCCCCCCCCCCAATCGCGACTTTTAATAAAACAGCCACATTTCTTGAGCACCCACCCTAAAAAAACAGAAGGGGAAAAAATAGTTGTTTACGTTATCATATTCTCACTCTTAACTACGTTCCCCATTTCAGTTCAGTGGTTCAAAGTTTCAGCCGATATTTCTTTAAGAAATGTATTTTCCTAGATCATTCTAACGACTTTTGAAATGAAAAAAATAATAGAAAAAGTTTTGGGGAATGATACGATTTAAAAAAAAAGTTACACAATGCTACGTTGTACAATTAAGAAGATTTTTAAAAAATAAGCTTACATATGCACCAGAAGGGGAAAAAACGCAAATTCGAAAAAAAATTAAATAACAAAATAATAATGAAATAACAAAATAAAATAAAAAAATAAATCAATAATATAAAATAACAAAATAAAATAATATTATAAAAGAATTATGAAATATAATAATAATAAAATAAAATAATAATATAATATAATAATAATAAAAATAAATTAATAATAAAATAAAATATTAATAAAATAAAATAATAGTAAAATAAATACAATAAATAAGCGAAAATATCCCACACGCACAAAGCCAAAACCCAACTATGATAAATCCAATCCTGCCATTTGAATGTTTGAAAGAGCGCAAGAACAACCGTTCAGAACAATGCCAAAAGAGCTGTTCTCGCAATAAAGAACGGTTCGAAGAACAACCTCGAAAAAGAACGACTCAGAACAACCTACGCCATTTTGCAAGTTCGCGAAAAAGAACTGCTCCGAACAACTAAAAAAAATAACTGTTCCGAAATGCAAAGAAAAAGCATCAAAGAACATACAAAAAGAACACCTGTTCAGTGTTCTTTCATCGTAATCGTTTTGAAAACTGTTTAATTGCCTGAATAGTAGGTATAGCGTTTCGGGCTATCGTGACGTAGGAAGAGAAGATGTTCCAAACCCACTCACCAACTATGAGGAGAGGCTGTTGGTCGTTTTGTTAGGAACTTTATGATTAATGATTTACCGAGTAACGGAATTAGAAGAGGGACGTAATTTTTTTTTAAACTAAAAAATAAATTCTGATGAAAAATCATTAATTTATAGAAGAACGGGTTTTTTCAAAAGCAAAGAACACACTGTTCCAGTTCTTTTTAAAGAACCTGTTCAAAAGAACATGGTGTTCTTTTTTTTTTCACATCTCTACTGGCCAGCACCAGGAATAACTTGGCTAGATCGTCCAAGGCAGAAATTCAAAATTTATCTACTAATCTGTGGATAGCAACAAACATCCACACACTCGCCGCCCGCCTCCTTGAATTTTAAATCTTTCGCACAATTTATGTGACTCCAACTTTTAATCTAAATGTAATCCTTACATAATTTTAAAATATGCACTAATTGCGACTGTCTGTTCTTAGGGACACGACACTACATCCATGTCCATGAGCTTTGCCCTCTATATGATTGGTCTGCACCCCTGGATCCAGGAGAAGATCCACCAAGAACTGGACTCCATCTTCGGCAAGGATAATGAGAGGGAAGTCACCACGGATGACATCAGGGACATGAAATACCTCGAATGCGTCATCAAGGTGAGCCCATGTCACTAAAGCTAGGCATACATGGAAAGACAGGATATGTGAACTTTCGCCAAACATCGCCACTCTTCCTACACATTATCGAAAGTATTATCACTCATCAGTGATTGTTTTTTTTCCCACGTAACATACCAAACCAATCAATGACGAGTGGAAATACTTTCGTTAAGATCTCGGAGGTAGAATGGCGAGGGTTCACATGTCCTGTTCCACCATGTGTGCCTAGCTTAAATGAATACTCATTAAATCAAATCAGCCAAAAGGCATACATTTCAATCCGTTGCACTAAAGAAAACTTTTGCAGTTTCAATTGCTATATTGTTCACGCATGCAAATCTTCGTAGTAGGAACAAGTTGAACACTATGCGATGATAAAAACGCTTCGAACAAAATCAACTTATAGCTTAACTGCCCTAAGTTTCCAATTTTACAGCGGGCCAAATAGAAACGACTTCCGAATGTTTGGTATCTTTAGTTAGCTTTGATTGTGTGCTTTACAAGTAGCACTGTATACAAAAATAATTATTTTTGCTACTGAACCTCTAGAATATGAAGCTAGTGTTTCACGAATTTATAAAGGAGGTTTCTTAAAATACTACGAATCTATTTTTCGTAGGAATCTTTGAGGATCTATCCGCCAGTGCCAGCATATGGGAGACTTATACGAAACGACATTGAATTCCGTAAGTTTCGTATTTTTTAACATAATTTTAAAAAGAAAATACGTAAATATAATAGCTATTTTCTTTAGAAAATTTATAAAAAAAATATGTATTTTATCGACATTTTATTTACTCATTGTTTATCTTAAGCATCTAATTCGATTAATTCATTGCTGGAATTTTTTTTTAATTAATTCATGCACGTTAACTGCCTTATTTCATTTAAATTAAAGAATCAGTGAGATCGCATGTCGTGACCTCTCTCTAGCAAAGATGGATTCTTAAAATTAACCAAAAAAATTCCTTATTTTGATGAAATGATGTTCCAATTAAGTAATTAGATCGTAATATAGTAATTTATGTAAACTATGTCATAATCTAGTACTACATATAAGAGCATTTCATCGGGCGAAATTTCTTATATCAGGAAATTTACGCTTAATTTTGTATCTAAGTTATATAATATCGCACAGTACGCGGAAAAGAGACCGATCGCGAAAAAGACCATTCTTCAGGAGAGCCGTTTAAAGTTTTATTTTTTAAAGTAAAATTTCAATTATCACAAAATCGTTCCAAATGAACCTAGATCAAAAATATTTGGCATGGATATCCGTTTTATGAGTATCAAAAGGTATGCATAGTCATTTTTTACTTTAAATTTGCCTTTGCTGAGATATTTTCAGATATGTCTTTCTTTCGCGTACAAATTTGAACGATTTTGTTCGCGAAAGAAAGACCTATCTGAAAATATCTCAGCAAAGGCAAATTTAAAGTAAAAAATGACTATGCATACCTTTTGATACTCATAAAACTGATATCCA
The DNA here is from genome assembly GCA_019343175.1 of Oedothorax gibbosus. Taxonomy (NCBI): domain Eukaryota; kingdom Metazoa; phylum Arthropoda; class Arachnida; order Araneae; family Linyphiidae; genus Oedothorax; species Oedothorax gibbosus. The sequence goes on along the minus strand of CM033280.1, from coordinate 34,361,436 downwards.
TGCCAAATATTTTTGATCTAGGTTCATTTGGAACGATTTTTTGATAATTCGAATTTTTACCAAAACTTTAAACGGCTCTCATAATAGTTTGTTTATATAAATGTTATGAAACGAATCACTTTTACAAAATCAGGACTTACAAGATATAAGAAATGACATCCACATTTTTCTACAAAAACCTTTCAATCTAAATTTATATATGTATCATGTTTAAAATTAAAACAAAAATAAATTTTGAAGCATTATTAAATTTTTTAAATCATTTTAAAACTCATGGAAATAAAAAAAAGTTTTAAATTTTAAAAGTAAGTTGTAAGGATACTTCATTCCTTAAGTAAACAGTTGAATTCACTGACATTATATCGCAAACTGTCAAGTTGTAGCAATTGAGTTTAGATTTGTAGTAAAATACCGACGTTGAAAACGATTTAAGACTATTTATCGTTTGCTAAAATATTAATTTGAAAAAATATATCTATACATATAGACATCATTTTGCAATCTACACATATTACATGAATTTTTTTTATATATACTGTACTAAATACCACAAAGCAGAGCTTTTAAATGAGTATTTCAAAAAAAAAAGAAACAAAGAAAAAAAAAACGACTTCAACCTTTCTATTTAAGCACTTCAAACTTAACTTCATCGCTGCCGCAGCTGCAAAACGCATAACGAAAAAACGCCAGGTGCGATAGGTCTTTCTTTCCCGCTCATTTTCATACAAAAACGAACGCGAAAGAAAGATCTATTAATTGCAGCCGAACTGGGGCTCGGGTCGCTATGCCGATTGCACCAATCGAAAGATATCAAAATTTTGCATCCTATAGTAGTGTTATCTTAAAAAGTCAGTTTTGGTCGATAGGTCTCTTTTCCGCGTACGGTGCGATATGTACAAGAGAGGACCAACACAACTACAGCTGGAGGATTTAATCAGACCTTCTTTTCAAGAAGCTCTCCGATTTTAGTGATCTCTGGCACCTCACAATTAAATTACGCAACGTATAATATAATTGCGCAGATTTTCAAGTTACGTCAATTCGACATAGGGGAGAGTGGCCGACATAGGAAGATTAGCCCTAATGGGACAAATATTTATTTTATTAACCTCTGTATTTAAGCAAAAGTACAAGAATTTTAATATCTTTTTTTACAAGTTCATAAACAGAACATTCGTTTATTTAAAAAGTCATTATACAGATGTTAAAATATTACCATATTTTAGTTGTTGAACAATTTATACAAGCATGTAAAGGTCCCATTAGCTCCCACTTTCCCCTAAAAACATCCACTTGTGCATCCGTTAGCTTTGGACTTGGCTAAGATATATTATTGTGTTATTTAGCAAAATATTATGCAGTTAATTTAATGTGACTTTTTTCATCAGAGGGCAGGATAGTACCTAAAGGATCCACTTGCCTGGTCAACTCGTTTATTCTGCATAGGGATCCAGAAGTTTTCCCAAATCCGGAAGTGTTTGATCCAGACAGATTCTTGCCGGAAAACAGTTCAGGGCGACACCCTTTTGCATACGTTCCTTTCTCAGCTGGCCCACGAAACTGCATTGGTAAGTTATCATTGTTTTAAGCATAGCCCTCATACAATGTAATGCCTACAGGACAGAGCCGATAACAGCAAGACATGGAGGATCCCCCCAACTCATGACTGGGTATAAACAAAAACGTCTTGGGGCATCTCTGGAACTGAAAGGCGAGAGGAAATACACTATACAGACCACCATCACCAGACTCATCACCGTACATACACGTACACTTACATTAGATCAGGGGAAAAGGTGTGCCTCAAGTGCAATACCAACCATGCTTCTCCGGACCATCTGCTTTTCGGTCTGGATTTTCGCTCATCTCCTCATATTTGCTCATTTTGATTTCCATTTGATATTAAAGTAGTCTAGTCATGATATTTACTATATCAACAATGATTAAGTAACCGACGACTATTGAATTAACTATTTATACTGCAAGTAAGAAAAACCATGTAGTCCAATAAAGGAAAATTTCTTAGTTATACGTGTTTTTACCAAATAAGTAGGCAATCACAAGTATTGTCATGAGTTAAACAAAATTACTTGAGGATTTTTTTTTGTATATGAAGACTCATGAAAATCAAATTCCCAGTAAAATGGTTTAACATAAGTTGAGGTGAAAATAAGTTCAAATGGGGGTTGGGCTTTATGTAATGTTTACTTAAGGTTTATAACAATTAGCGTTAAATTTAAAACATTCTTCTATCATCAATCCTGCGTCTTATCCTTTATAGTTGAATTCTTAAATAAGTTTGGTTTGAGCTACATATAAAAGGCGGTACCAGACAGATAGGTATGTTTTAAATGTTAGGTTAATGTGTTTTTAAATATATATTTTTTCGTCGTAGGTCAAAAGTTCGCCCTAATGGAAGAGAAGACCGTTCTAAGTTTCATTCTTCGGCGGTACAAGGTGCGATCCCTGGACCCAAGGGACAGGGTCCATCTATTGGAGGAATTAGTCCTAAGACCACTCCAAGGCATCAGAATGCAAATACGACCCAGGGACCAAGATTTTGACTTCCAGACAGTATATTACCGGCCTGCATCCTAAACTACAGATATATTTCTCTCAAAACATCAAAAATTGTGTTGGACATTGTCTATTAGTTATTGTTATTTATTCTTTTAAATTTTGAACCTTTTAATATTAGTATTTCTATATATTTCTATTTACAAATTTGCATGGTGACTCCAAATCGAATTTTCGAACTAATTTGTACAGTAAATATGATATAAAAAATAAGATACTTTGAAGTAATACTTCTAAACCGCAGATACTGTAAAAAAATCATATAGTTTTGAAACACAATGTATATTTATTTGAAATTAACTTAAATGTTTTTAATTTCATTATTACTATGAAAAATAATCTCCCTCATTGAATTTACATCGTTGGCTCCGTAACAAAATTTCGCTCTTAATTTTCAGTAAATATCACACTATGCGTGGAAAAGGTTCCTGGATTTCAAATTTGGGGAATAAAAAGTATAATGTTCATCTTTTCATATTGCTCATATGAGATAAAAGAGAAAAAAAATCTCATTACTGCAAAACTCAATATTATTGACGTTAATTTCCTCAAATATATTTTTCTCGTTTCTATTTTTTTTTCTATTATTCATGTTACCATTCGAAAAAACCCTCCTCATATGGATAAGCGATGAATCATTCGGTATAGTTTAATTATTGGAAATTCCATTATAGATTTAAATGATAAACATTTCTAAGAACAATGCAACCATATTTAAATATAACTGTAGAAGAGGTGATATATTTTCAAGTTTAAATGTCTAACCAATCAAGTCAAGTTTAAATGTCTTCTTCAATTTTAATAAAAAAAAAATCTAAAAAAATTGGAAATGCATTGAAAATATTATTTTACTTGTACGCATAAATAATGGTACAAATACTCTATTAGCACATAAATTTGTGAAATACTCTTTCGATAATGGAAACAGATGAAGAACATCGGAAACATGCATATTAAAAAATGAATTTTAGTGAAATACGTTTTTTCCACTTCCGATCTTGAGTCTTTATTTTGATGCTGATAAATTTAATTTCTAAAAAAAATAATAAGATCCAAACGCTTCGCCCCCTCTATTAAACTTATTAATTTTTTATGTATTGTATTGATTTTATTCTACTGTGATATTTTTCTCAATGTTTGAATATTTTGTCTTTAGTTTTAATTTCCATATATATAATTTTTTACTCTACCAGTACAGGCTTCTTGATTGTGCTATATGCTATATATACAGGGTGGCTCAAAAGTAGGCTAACAGTCAATGCTGTACCATTGGTAAGAACTTTGGGTTATTTAGAACAGGTATTTGACATAGTCGTGCTTAGTTTTGTTGGTTAGCTAAAATTAAGTCGTAATACAGCGTATCTTATCCAAAGAGTAGCGATTCGTGGACTTCGTTTGGTTTAGTTTCGAGATAGCTTCGGACTATTTATTTGATGCTTGAGGAATAAGCAATAATGTTTCCAGAGTATAAAACTTCGAATCTCCCCATCTGCCAGCTATTCTATAAAATGATTTGTGCTGGTGGAAAATTTGTGCTTTTGTTTATAAGTGCAAACCACTGCTGGGAGAAAAAACCACTGCTGCCTGGGGCCTGCCACTGAGCAAACCACTGCTGCCACACTGGGGAGTGAGGAGCACCGGCGGTGGATCCTTAAGACCAACTGAAAGTATGAAAATGCAGATACAGTGCGTAGCACAACATTCATAAACATAAAAAGACGTCCACTCGACTAGCGTCTCGGGAGCTGATTATCCTAGAGCAACGTTACAACGGCTGATGGACCAGCTGAACCTTAAAACGTACCGCCCAGTTACGAAGCCTTCTTGAGGACGATCCTAATTTCTGTTCTGTGAGATAATGCGCAATCAACTGACTGAACAACCAGACATGCTTTCAAAAAATAACTGTTGCTGTATAAATAACTGTATACCTAACTAACTGTAAGCCTACTTTTGGGCCACCCTGTATATTTTGTGTTCTGCTAAATAAATGTAATAAAAATAAATAAAAAGGATATCGTACGATACTGTTTGACTACTATGTATTCAGGAAATGGAGAGATGATTTTTTTGTAGACTCTTTATTATAGAGTATCTTTACAAAAGTGCTAGAAAAAACCCTTTGTTAATTTTTTATCGAAAAAGTAGACAAAGAGATCAGATAAAATTTAATCGCTTTGATAATTTTATTTAATAGCTATTCTCAAAGTGTAATAAACACACAGAAATGAAATCCAGAAAAACACAATAAGTAGCAGCCAACAGAAACCATAAATTTGAAAAGTGATTACACGAACCCTGTCATGCCTGTATGTTTTATTAGATTTTATAACTTCAAACATTTGTTTGAATACATTAAAATTGAGAAATTTTTTATGAAGTTAACATAGAAAATTCAAAATAAACGTTGGAAATTGGGTAGTGCTGCCATCTTTTTATGTAGTAAAATAATACTATACTTACTCTATACTTGGCAAATGAATAAGTATTTGTTAAGTTGAGTAAAATAATGATTGACTCTCAAGAAGTTTTTAAAATAACACACCTTAATGGTTTAATTATAATAGGTTATAACAACATAGGCTGATGTTGCTCTTACGCCATCGTTTCATTGCTCCAGTTCCACATAGTACATTGCAATTAAATAAAAAAGGGACATAATATTTTGACGTAAAGCAAATTTTTAGGTTTTAAGAGTCATTAGATTATACTGCACCCATTAATAAGAGTACAATAATGTGGAGTAATAAACACACATAACTTATATTTAACCAAACTTAAACTTTAATAACTAACATAATACACTAGTAAGTAACTCAGAAAAACATAAACCGGTGAGAAAAGAGAAAAGGAATGCAAGGTAATAAGAAGGAAGTGTTTACAAATTCATATATGAGTTTAAATTTGTATATTATCAGAGCGAGAGCCCATTGCCCCCAGACCTAAGTTATTTTCTCACGAATGAAAGGTATCGTATTAGGTTCTCTTTTCATTTACTTTTTAGTGTATGCATACCCGCTATAGTGGACCGAGGCCAATTTACAGGTATCAGGTGCAAAAAGTAGGTAAATTATAAGTTAACTTAAGTCATTTTCTCAACTGATTTTTACGTATGTTTTAAAAAATATGTTAAAAGTTAATAATCAATCTGCTAGACACTTACCGCCGGACAAAACTTTTGCCAGACGCTTTAGACGTCCCTGTAAAGGTCAGACTTTGCCCCACGCATCTGGTGGCGCGATATGGCGTTACGTATTTTATAACTAAACAAACATTTATTTAAATCTAAATAATGATCTTTCTTCGCTTTTATTGCTAATCGACTCAGCTTTATTTCTGTCACCATGAAAGTAACTAATAATTACAGTCCCTCCAAAAAATTAAAAAACGTAGAAATATTGTCATTTCAATTTAATTAAATTTTGGTTTAGTTAGAAAATACGTAGCTCTATATCGCGCCACCAGATGCGTGGGACAAAGTCTGACCTTTGCAGGGACGTCTAAAGCGTCTGGCAAAAGTTTCGGCCGGCGGAAAGTGTCTGGCAGATTGATTATTAACTTTTAACAATATTTTCTAAAACATACGTAAAAATCAGCCTTGAGAAAATGACACAATTTACTTACTTTTTGCACCCGACACCTGTAAATTGGCCGACACCTGTAATTTTGGACTCGTTCGATTAATTTTATGTTGTTGTCATAATAAGTGTCAAAAATATGAGGCTACCAGTATTTTAAATTAGAACGGACCATACTGAAATAAAGAATTTTTAAAGTTTGTTGGTAAGTGAATTTATTAGTTTTTCGTTTGAGGAAACCAAGAATTTTGTAAGATTTAGAAATGATATTATTAATATGTTCAGAGAAATCAAGATTACTGCAAAAAGTTACACCCAGGTCTTTAATTGAGTTATTACGAGTCAAGGTAGTGCCATTAATATTATAAGGATACAACAAACGATATGATTTATGAGTATAGCTTAAGGCACTACATTTAGAAACATTTATGCACAAGATATTATTTAAAAACCAGTTATATAAATTACCAATATCACTCTGTAAAATCAAAGTATCATAAGTACAAAACACTTGCTTAAAAATCTCTAAACCATCGGCAAATAAAAGAAAATCACAGTTTTTTTAGAGTTGCAAAGGTCATTGATAAAAATTATTTAAAAAATGGTCCTAAATTAGAACCCTGGGGAACTCCAGAACCATTCGTAAAATCACCAGAGACAGAATTATTAAAATGCACGAACAATAGGCGATCAGTAAGATAATTGTAAAACCAGTCAATTAGATCACATCTAAAACCCAGAAAATAAAGTTTACGCAATAAAATACCAAAATCAATTGAGTCGAAGGCCTTAGAGAAGTCTGTGTAGATGACATCAAGTTGACCACCAACTTCAAATGTAGAAGTAATTTTACTGGTTAAACAATAAATATTTGACTGTGCAGATCTGTGTGGGAAGAAGCCATGCTGAGCATCGTTTATCAAATAACTTATTTGTGGAAAGAGTTTTTTATAAAAGTTTTTTATTAGCAAAAGGACTTAAAATGGCAATAGGCCTGTAGTTACGACAATCATTAACATCACCTTTCTTATGAACAGGAATAATTTTGGTATTTTTCTAAGAGGTAGGAAATGACCTAGATTTTAAAGATAGATTAAAAATAATAAGAAGGTGGTATATTAGATTCTCAGTACAACCCTTAACAATAAATTAGGGCACATTATCCACACCAAAAAGATAGGGAGGATTTGAGTTCTTTAATAGCAGATGCAACGTCATCATATGTGATGCAATGAATTTTAATTAAGCCACCAAGAACACCGGGAGAGGAGTCACAGGAATTATACAAGGTACTTTGATTGTAGACAGTACCAAAATATTTTGCAAAGGCATTGGCGATATCGAGATCAGTATCATATTTAATGTTATCCAAAACCACTTCGTTGGGCGGCGATTGACTAGTTTTAAAAAATGACCAGAACTTTTTATTATGTTATTTCAAGTTACAATTTGTTGTTACGCTTACAGTTGTTACGCTTACTCCATAACTTCATCGTTTCATTTCCACACTGATATGTTGCTTTTATCACGAAAAAGTAACCAATATCGCCATATAATTTTCAACTATGAACACTTTTCGACCATTCAAATAACATAATTATAACTAAATCCATCTCTTATACAACAAGCCTGATAACAGTAATTTTTATGATTAATTTCTATTGTGAGACACAACCTATAAATAATTCGAATAATCTGAACAAACAGCCAATCTTATAAAAAAAATGTACTGCTTCAGTGAATACTTTTACCGTTATTATTTAAATTCCCAATCGTATCCATTAGTTAAAAATATCGGTCTTTCAGCGTGAAATAGTAAACGCCTTCATCACATAACTTGGCAAAATATTTATAAGCATAAAAAAATATATACCGATTTCCGGTGGAAAGGAACGAGTTGCCAAGTTACCAATACGATTGTGACAAAAAAAAATCGTGGTTTTAAGTTTTACATCCATGTAGAAGAGGGACCAATGTCAAAAAAGGATTGGGTGTGACATCGGCTATTTTTTTTACATAATTCATATTTTTTTTATTCTCAAACGTGACTAAATACACACATTCAAAGCATTGAACGTACCTTCGAGAATAAAATAAAAGGTGGTTGGCAAGTTAAATATATAACATTTAGTTATTTATAACTCAAAGTTTTCAAAATGAACAAGGAACTGAGATAGTAACATTTTTTTTGCAATAACCAATGTGCAAAAAAAATTCGATAAATATTTACGTGTTGCTAAAATATGCTGGAATTAAGAGCTGACATGAAAAATAATAATTATTATCCAAATGACAAAGGAAGTCGATTATTGTTTCAGGTTTTATTTGGACCTCCGTGGCAGAGTCGTCAGAACTTCCGCCTTTCAACGAGGAGGTCCTGGGTTCTAAACACACCACGAGCATTGTGTGACAGACATGTTTTGAAGACAAAGTTTGATTTAGAAGCTACGTATAAAATATTAAAAAAAAACGTTTGTAAAAAAATCAGTATAGACAGAGTAATTTGGCTGAGAAAATTATTTTTCTCCATTGGATTTACACAGAGAAAAGACTTTTGTTTTATCCTCTTGATTTACACATAAATCTGACCGTTTGCTTTCCTTTAAAGTTTGGGTCAAAAAGTAACCTACGTTATTCTTTAAATTAAAAAAAAAGATTTCGTATGAGTAAGCTCTCTAAAAAGAAGTAACAAAACACCTATACACTATTCCAGTATAATACCAATAGGTCCAAATAGCCACACTCAAAGTTGGATCACCTCCAACAGTATCCAAGCATAACTGAACGTCATAAAAGCATCAAAGCCAAATCCACCAATAGATTTAGATTAGGGCTTATTTTAACCTATCAGCACTCGCGAACTCTGGTCTCCCAAACACATTATTTCGGATTAAGAAATGTCTTCAAAAAATATGCAAAGTGTATTTTGCTGTAACATGCATCAATTTTTATGTTCTGTGATTACGAGATTTAAAAAATTATATTTTATCTATGAAACTACTTTTAACTACTATGAAACTACTTTTATCTACATAGTCTTAAAATGTTGGTTGTTTGCCTACTCAGGTGTCGGCTTGTCACTTAACTATGGTTCACTACGGTTTCATATATTTAGGGCATTGAAGCTTCCAAGTTGTTTCTTGGTTGTTCATATTAAAAGGAACTACTCAGAAATCATCAAAAACATCATTTTTTCTCTTTTTTTAATTACTGTTTTAAGTAAATTTTTGTATAAAACGATGCGAAGTTTTGTATTTCTATCTTACGTAAAAAAAACAAGTAATGAAATATTCTCTGGAGTATCTCTTTTGAAATAGAAGAATAAAAACTTAAACTATTGTAGTTTGAGATCGTGAGGTACTCTAGTAAGAAAATTCAGAAAGCTTTTGTGGTAAAATGGCTGGAGCTCTGCTATGTTTTTTTTTTCCTTTTTCGATGAAAAAATATTAAAAAAAAACTTTTAATGGTATATGGTCCTTTGAAATATCTTTGACAAATTAATTTGTCGAAATTATTTTTATAAGAAATCATATTCGTGTTAGTTGTTTAGTATAATACAATACTTTATAACAAGATATGCCGGATTTCATTTAACTTATCTCATTTCATTTACTAAGTCTCTAATAGCAAAATAATATTTTTGAATTCAAACTACCAGAAAAAAAATCAATTACAGCTAAGGCCCCTAACACTAAACATAAATACAAAAAAAAAGCAGCGAATTAAAAATAGAACAGTAGACAATGTAACTGGAAATCGTCCATTTACGTGATGCCACTATTAAATCGCATAACTTCGGTTAAAACATGAAAATAGATACGGTTACGGTCATCGATCCAAGCAGCATGGGTTTTGACTGCACGTGGAGGAGCAATTCATTTTTGGGTAATCACTTTACTGCAAGTCCGCAACGGCGACTTCGCATATTGAGTGAAAGACTCGAAAAGTAAATGAAAAAGCTTCTCAGGAGCTTGTAATACAGGTATGTATTTATTGCACTGGTAGTTTGTTTTTTAAAGAGTGATAATTTTTTCTGTAAAATTTTACGAATTTCAACGTAAGTTGGTGTTTTTTTGCATACAAACAGAGGTAGATATAATTTTATTGACTAGTCAAAAAAACAAGTAGGTTTGTAACAGAATCTGTCATTTAACCCGATTCAACACTACAGTTGTGTTTAACAGGTAAAAAGGCGACAAACACAGCATTGATATTCTATATTAAACATTTACATGCTAAATTTGGCTAGTTTCATTTATTTTATTTCGAAAATTCAATAATTATTACTTATCGTTTGCAAAAATTAATTTATATTTCAAAGAATAAATATGTAACATATCTCGATTTTAAATAGAATTAAAACATTTCATATCAACGTACAAAGAATCTCGTAGTGAAATATATTTGACGTCATTTCAAACTGATCGATGTCTCAAAAATAAATTTATTTTAATTTATTGTCTAAAGGAGTTAAAGTTTCTCGAGCAATTGTTGCCAATGGCAATGGTGATTAAATTCTAATAAAAATGGCTTCCTATGCTTTTTATATGAGCATTAAATTTTGCAGTTTTTTTAAATAATTGAAGTACTTCGAATTCGAATTCTTTTCTGAAATTTTCAATGTATTCTAATTTCGATGCGCTGAATTTTGTGACGTATAACACTTGTCCGTAGCATTTGTAGTTTGGGCTATGAAAGTGGGTGACAGACAGACAGATGGACTAAACGATTATAAAACCTTCCACTTTTTACGTTATAAATGTAGTGTGGAAGCTAAAATTGAAAATGGTAGTGTTTAAATGTTATTAAGAGTTTTGTTCATTGAAATTTTAAGTTAATGATAATTTTTAATTGTAACATTTTCCCCAAAATGTACAAATGATCTAAATAAGTCTCTAAGTTTAAACAAGTTTTTTCTACTTTTTTTTTACTTTTCAAATCATATAGTTTAGTCCAGGGGTTCCCAACCTTTTTGCACCTGCGTACCACTTGACTTTTTGAGAAATTTTGGCGTACCACTAGACCTAGATATTTTAATAAACGTATAATATTTACTCTTCTAAAAGTGTTGAAAGGCTTTTTGAATTAAATTCCTGAGAATACGTCATATTTAATGGTTAGATATTTATTTATTTATATATAAAATGCTTATAAAAAGGAGAATTAAAAAGATTAAAATGGTATTAATTCACTGTTTTATTTATTAACCATAGGTCTAAATTCATACAAATAAAAAAATAGTACAAACTCAGTAAAAAAATTAATCCTCATACTAAATATGCTCTTATAAATTTTAGTGCAAACTTGTTGCTTGCCTGTGATTAAAATGTCAACATTAGAAGTAATGGAACTTATCTTCACTTTTAAGTCTTCTTCAACACTTATTCTGCTTCTATGTTTATTCTTTTATGTACAAGAAAATTCACTCTCCACACAAGTAACTCGTAACAAATGGCATCAAAAATAGCAGATCTTGCCGGAAAATCAAAAGGTACAAGTTTTACATTTCATCCAGAAGTTAATTTAAGCTTTCTCTTTAAAATAATATTAATGTTTAAAATAGTGCGTAATATGTTTGCGTGCTCACTGCTCATGCGTACAGAAGCTATTAATAGTATCATGTTGCTCACATCACTCACGCCTACTATCTGAAATTTTCCCTCGTACCACCAGTGGTACGCGTACCACCGGTCGGTTTGGTACCACCGGTCAACCCCTGGTTTAGTCCTTTAAAGATATTTTGCTTAAAATAGAAAATTTTTCTGATTTACCCATTTGCATTTGAAATGTCTTTGGGGTCATTGGAGAATTGAGACAATGAAAAAAGTTATCGAATGATATGATAACGCAGACATTATCACAACTAAAACGGGAAAGTATATAATAGTCTGGATATTTAGGATGTCTTGGGATGAGACGATTAAAAGATCACTCGACTAAATCCTAAGATGGTCTGATTGCACTGTTAAAAATTTGGTGCTAGGTTTCACCATGATATTGGTTGGTTTCACATGATATGGTTCTAGTAGCGCAACGCTGATGGTGAAATGTTCACTTTTTCGGTGTTTGTTGAACATTTCTGGATTGAAACAAAAACCTGAGAATGTTCACCTAATACAAAATATGGTGGAACGTTTCACCATTCAGCGTTGCAGCTACTAGGACCATATCATGTGAAACCAAGCAAAAATTTTAACAGTGTAGGAGAAGATTAGCTTTATGACAGAAAAAAGAAGTAAAAGCTGTAGGTTGCTTCTCATGGATAAAAGTATCAGTTTATAGGTAGAATTGGGATAACATCTTGAAGAGAAATAAAACCATATACAGATGAAGAACTATAAGAACTAATAAGAACTATAAAATAAAATGGTATTTTAAGTAGTAAATGTTGTTAAATTTGCCATTTGTTAACCCACTAAGGTTAAAAGCTTTTCTAAAGTATTCTTTTCGCATACAAAAAAAGTAGGCCACTCTATCCAGAAGCTAATTTATAACATTTTTATTAAATAAAGACGCACCAAAATTTTACAGTTTCGTTTGACTACATTAATGACGATAAAGAAGAATATTTCAGAACTTATTTACTTTATCTCACCAATATTTTACATATACCATTTTGTGTCCCATTTTTAACCTACTTTTCTTTTTTTAATTCGAAAGAATTAAAAAAAACGAAAAAGTAGGTATTGACATGCGGTCGATGTCCGTCTGTCTGTCCGTACCCCCTTCCAAAATAGGTTCTATCATTCGGATCTTAAAAATTCTTTTTTTGTTAGAAAGCTATGACTCCAGAGACCCAACTTTCATACTTTTTTTCCGCCTATCTGTACGTCCGGACGGACATAAATCTACTATCTGTCGGCGAATTCCCCATTGAATTAGCATTGAAATTCAATTTTGAGTCATTTAAATCCCTTTTTCTAAATCGACAATGGCATAAGAAACTTTATTTAAAAATATTTGAAGCAAAATAATTTTTTCATGAATCATTTTGGAATTACGTCATAAAATGTAGCACAATGTGATTCTTTGATTATTCATTAATTGTTTACCAAGAAAGCGGCAAGGCATATTTTTTGCATACAATTCTGCTTAGATTTAATTTACATTTATTTTTTTAATGCAGTTTGGAGTAGTTTCATTATTTTTGTTATTAATAAATATTTAATTATTCTTCGAACTACAAATAAATCGTGCAGACGATAAATAATATGAAGTTATTTGTGAAAAAATATTGAGGAAAATAGTTGATTTTGGCTTTTAGAAATTTAAATTATAGCTGGATGCTGTGTTTAGCGATTTTTTTTCTAATGTGTGTAAATCTAGTGTAGAAACGATTGTTGATGATATTTACTTTTTTGAACCTAGTTGTTTCCTGATTAGAATTTCAGTAAGTATTTAAGTAACAGGAAAGTAGGCTATTTTAGTTCTTTAAGAACTTCTTGTTAAAATAAGGTTTTATATTTAAAAAAAATTAGATTTGATGCACCGTGCATTTATGTTCCTTTCATTCCCAGAAACATTCCATTATTAACAACTTTTTATTTATTGGAATATTTTCAGGTTTCAGTTTTTGCATGTCATTGTCATTACAGTACTATATGTCCTCCTCTACTATCAATTTACGTTTGCTGAAATGGCTGCTGCTTCTCAGTGTCTTTCTGTGCCTTTGCACTTACAGCAAATATTATGCAGATGAACGTCGGACCACCTCTAATTTGTTTCATGTACGATCCAAATGTCCATCGAGTTTTAAAAATGGTAAGCATTTTGTTTAACCCATTAAGTTCGACTTTGAGAACGCTAATAACGCCTCCATTGCCAATAATAATGTTAACTTTATATTTTATTAAATTTTTCGTGAACCTCACTTTGTGCCATATAAAATGTTCAGGTTACATGCACTTCATTTGTTTTATATTTTGTTTATTAGATAAACTTAAGCTGAAAGCTCATTTTCACATGGCACATTTTCTTGCCAATCGTCTTTAATGAGTTAATAGAAAACCATGATGCATAGTTATTTTCTATATACATACTTTATTACCATTTACGAAAATTTGACAAGCCTCGCACCTATATATATATTTTAATCCATTATATCCCTTTCATTCACAGCTATTGTTAACATAATAGTAACTAACATTTAAATTAAATAATAGTAAAGACATTTTCTCTGAACCCCCTGAGGGGTAAGTAATTTGGTTAGGCTGTAAACTTGTTTTATATGAGAGGTATTGAGAGAGATTAAATTTTCATTTCAATAATTAAGTTTTTTTTCACTTTTAATTGCTGTAGGAATATTTATACAATACCACTCGATACGTATTTTTCTAAATTTAATAAATTTCGTATTATTTAAAATTAACTAAATTTGCGGCTGTAAAAACTTACAGTAATTGAACGTGTTTATACGTGTGCATCCCTCAGATGGTTATTCTATTGAAAATAGGATTAACTTAGTCATCCGGTGGCATATTCAATTTGTCATATTTTGATTTAAATAGTTTCAAATTAAATTATAATTAAAATGTTGCCAAAAAATGGAAAACGTAATGAAATTTGCATATTTTGATGACAATTTGTTACTATTCATGGTGTTACAAATTTTCTTTAACCCACTGAGGAAAAAGCAAATTAACTGAAGTGCAAGCTTGTTTTTACTGCATGATTTTAAAAATTAAAATGTTTATGAACATTTTATTTCGTAAAACTTTTTTAAATGGTATTTCTGTAGCAAATGTTATTAATTAAACTTCTTCATACTTTACATTTTAAAATTTAGGGAAATCATTTTAAAATTAATAAAAATTTTAACAATTTTTTTGTGCTGATGAGAAATCTGATTATATGTCTGTCTCTCTCAGAGCGTTAATTATGATATTTTTTATCTAAATAAACATTTTACGAGCGTGTATAAAGCATTGCTGTAAGCCTCATTAAATAATTTTTTTCTTTCGATATAATTATACCACGTATAACTTTCCGCATAAAACTCAACGAAACGGCTTACAGTAAGTACCCCACATCATAAAACATAAGCGGAATCAGTTTGACAGGGCACCCATCTCCCTTTTCCCCGCTGTCATTCCAAAAAACAGACCTTAAATAACGAGAATGGATGGTCGCGCACCCAACTGCTGCATTTGCAGCTCGCGGGTGCAAATTAAGAGGACGTTAAAGAAGTATTATCAATCCATATACACTTGTACTGTTTTACTGTATGAAAGAGGTAGACTAATGGATAGTAATAGGGTCTGAACTATAGAGAAAATTAGGTTAGTTTGAATTATCGTCGCTCTAGAGCTACAGGTGGGCTATTGGCGACAAGCGTCGTAATTTAAAACTTCAGTTTAGTTTAGTTTAGTTTAGTTTGAATTATCGTCGCACTAGAGCTACACGAGGGCTATTGGCGACGGGCGTCGTATTTTAGAACCAAAGTCAAGTGACGAGCCGACACCTGAGTAGGCACCCAATGCAACCGTTAAGGGCGACATCGTACGCAGGGTCGGGACTTTGAAGGATATTTAAAGTGTTCTTCCTCTACACATCGTATTATTCGTCGGACATTTTTGGCTGAACGGGCCGTTTAAAGGTCAGTTATTTTGACGATGCCAGGACCCGAACCTGGGATCTTCCGCATGCAAGTCGAACGCCTTAACCGACTGGGCTCCCTAGCCCCCTACAGAGAAAGGATTGAAGTAGGGGGGTTTGGTTACTCTAATTCGCAGAGTACAAAGGGGGCTGGTGAGTTCAGTCTGTAAGGAGCTTGCCTTGATGCGAAAGGTCCCATTTTCGGGTCTTCGAATTGCCAAAATAACTACCAACTTATAAATGGTCTGTGAAGCCAATACTTCGCTTAGGGGGAGTGCACGTTAAATATGCTCAAAAGTCCCAATGATACGTACGATGTTGCTTCTAAGTTGGGTTGGGTTCCGACTCGTCAATTGACTGTGGTTCCAAATTACGACGGCCGTCGCCAATAAATTTTAACTGAACATTTATATTGTTAAATTGTGTAACAAAAATTTGATGTAAATGATTTAAAATAACTCCTCCATATTTAGATTTTTTTTATTTAGTAAAATTATAACGTTTTTAAAGTTTTTTGTGTGTGTATTGCTGGGAAACCTGACAGTCAGGTGACGGGTTTATAATTTTGTATCCTTCGGAGGATTAAACTAAAATATCATCGTCAAGTAACGAGGTTTACAAGTAAACTGTTACAGAACTTAATCCGAAATATAGACGATATAGTCTTTGGTTAGTTGACACGCAACGGTTGCGGTAATGTTCGCCGTACCTACCGTGTTGATGATCACAGCGACAATGTTCAGAGAATAGGATCTTTCACAAGCCGGAAGCGACAACCGTACTTACAGTTTTACCTGTGGATTTCAAATAAATAGTGGCAAGTACGATTTTAAGAGTGAAAAATGCGCAGTACATTGTTACTAGGGCCGGTGCACGAGTTAATACTCTCCGCACATTGGCACTGTACGTGCAGGTTCGTATCCCCTCCCATGTGGTAACTTCCTGGAAGTAAAAACTTCTGTCAGTCTACTGACAGTTATAACGGGTTGATCAGCCACGCCGAATTAGATACCTACCCAATTCTAGCAGATGTTTCATATTGATACTTGTGAAAAACAGTACGGTTTTAGCTTCCGTCACATATGAAGAAATCACTAAGTTAACTTTGCCACTGAGATTATCCGTTATCTTACTTAAAGCGAACATTACCTGATCGTTTGCGTGGAAACAATCCTTAGATTTTTAGAAAAAACGTTTCCAGCCAAAAAAAACTTTCCAAAGTGTTCCAAGTCCAAAAGTGTACCAGCCCCATATACACGAGCAGTTCAAGAATGGCTTTACATGACTAAAATTATGGGGGAAATAACGATATTTGATTTCAATTGCAATGCATAACTCAACCAAAAATTCGTCCAGTTACTTAACTGGGTTTTTTGGCGGTATCGTGACCGATATTATCATCACACTCCTTAAATAAATACCGCTGAAAATCACTTTAAGAGAACGTATTATATAAGCGTAAAACTTAACATATAAATTTGAAAGGTAAAACGATATTTGAAATATAAAAAACAAAATGGCGTTTAAGAATACATTTCACCTAATATATTTTTATGTTTTGCTTATTAACCTGTGCTCTTGGTATTGATACTTTGAATTGAAATACAATCTTATAATTTTGATTTGCAATATAAGAAATTTTATTTTGGAATAAATTTTAAAAGGAACAAATTTGATGCTTTCTCATTTATTAATTTATTGGCTTGGACGGATAAGAATTACTAAACAATTACTACAATACCCATTAGTTACATTATTACTATATTTTCTGGTTTAAAATAACTTTTCTAATTTAAAAGAAAACAATAAGAACAAATTCCAACTATTCTCGAAAAAACCTTTATATAATACTCTAGCAAATTATTCAAATGAGCCGGCTGTCCCCCGTATCACGTACGTCATGCTTTGATGGTAGCGAAACAATTAACCAAAAATTAAATCTCGTCCGCTAACCTATTGGCTCGGATAGGGAGCTATTTTGAGGTTTAGACCATCACAATAAGATAGAACAGGCAACCTCTATAACAGTGCGGAAATCAGTGGAGTATGTAAATTTATAATGAAAATTCCCGTAGCGTTTTTTAAAAACAATTTACTTAATTATTTATAGATTTATTGTTATAGTTTGTAAATATTATACAATGTCATAGTTTGTTAATAATATATGTAATCATTGTCATAATTATTTAATGAAGCTTTAATATGATAATGTATATTACATTTCTTAACTTTCCCTTTACATCTTATTGGGATTAACTTTTCATGTGTTCATTTAAGGGGAGTCGGATGGGTGTTTGGGTAAAAAATGTCAAAATTTCTGGGTTTTTTTTTAAATTTTTATTCTACATATCTTTAGCTTTAATTTAAGACCAAGATTATTGATTTCGGTTTAGTGGTTTTCGTTTATAAGTATTTTTGAGAAACTCTGAACATCAGTTCTTACCTAAACCTTACATTTTTTCTTACACGTTTCCTGAAATATAAGTTCTACACTGAGTATTATTATTCATCGGATATTTTTGGCTGCACACAGAACGTTTATAAATCAGCAGTTATTTTGGCAATGCTCAGACCCGAACTTGAGACCTTTCGCATGGAAGGCAAGAGTCTTACCAACTTGGCTCCACAGCCTTAGGCCGGAGCTGAGAGAATGCTGTATAATACTGCATTCTTAAGATATCCAAATTAGACAGCCTATAGCATTGCCAACTCAACAATAACTTTTCTTCCCACAATTTTCGAATAAATTAAAAGGAAACGTATTCATCTTGAAATTTAGGCGATTGTTTCGAATTTTCAAAAGGTTAGACCACGCAACATTGCTTCTTAAATTAGAGCGAGAAAAACAGACTTTTCAATAGTTAGGAACATTTTTCTCTGGAACTATAAAAGATATCGACATATTTTGTTTTATTATTTATTCCCCATTAATAGCGCTTTGATTGAAACTGAGGAATTTTAATTATCTCTGCTCAAAAAAAGTTATATAATTTTAAATCTGATTTTTTTTGTTTTTAATACATATTTTTTAAAAAATCACTGTGAGGTATTGTTTTATACTTTGAAATATCCTCACTTTAAATCAAAGAACTATATGTAAGAAACAAAATGTAATAAAGTTCATAATGATAGATAATATAGTTCCTGAGAAAAATGCTCCCAAAGTTAGGAAAATTAACATGGGCGAGATAGAACCATCCGACTCCCCTTAAGAGGAATGGTCAGTCCCATCGATTTATAAGAAATATTTAATACATAATTTGAAAATTGTTTATTTGATTAATTGCACATAAAATAGGATAATTCAATTTCTTTAACACTTAAAAGCAAACCCCATTTTTTACGCATGCATTTAAAATATTTTATCTAAAGTAATTATCATCCTCATATCTGCATTAATAGCTTAAAAAGTATTCACACCACGTATTTGGTTAATATTTGATTGCAAATACATGAGACGTGCTAAGTAAAACTATTCAGAGCGTTAAATGGTTTGTGATACAATAATGTTAATCATTTTCATACAACGAAGTTCTAATTAATGATTCAGTCTTCGAACTAAGCTTATATCATGAGTTTGCCATTAGGAAAATGATTCTTTATCAACGTGTAGTCCGGTTTTAAATAATTGCTTATAACTACATGCATACTTCGTGTATCAAGAACTATGCAATTGTGAAAATTGTAAAAAAAAATCGAAAAACTTTTTCAAAAAGAAAAATCCAGTGCCCGAGATTCGACTTTTAGAATTCTCTGCCACCATATTTCCCCTAATGGAAATTTGCCAGCTCTTTTTATAGTGTATTTTCTATTTATAGTGTACTTTGAAAATTTTTACTACACTTAGCAAAGTTTGAAAAACCGCACTATAAGTAGAGGGACACTTTTTAATCGGGATGGGGAAGATAAATTTTAATACACGTTGTTACATTAATAACTATGATTTTTTATTTTATTTGCAGGATTGAATTGCGAAAATGCGAAGACTCTAACAACAAAAGCCACTTTAAAACCCAGGAAAAAAGAAGTGAAAAAGAAAACGGTGAAAGTTCCTCATTTAGAAAAATTGCACATTCTTCCAAAAACAACAATTTCCCAGGAATATTTACAAACTGTTTTGGCTGAAGCCAACCACCTGATTACGAAATCAATGATCAAAAAGGTGTTAATCATTTCGTATTTCAACAGTGGTTCGCCAAAAATTGGCGACATCCTTAGCCAACACCCAGATGTCTTTTTCCTCAATGAACCCCTCTACCCCTTCGATTCGACGCCACAAAGAGATGGTGAAGAACCCATCTCGAGGAGAACGATTTCAGAAGCTACTGACTACCTTTCAGACGTCTTCGAATGCAGATTACTAGAATCCAGAATGGGATATTCGGAAGAAACTAACAAGAAAATGGCTAAGAAGGCTTACAGAGATTGTTCCGAACAGCAGTCTAACGTCAGCGAATGTGTACAGGAAACTTGCAGGTCTAAAAATCTCGTCCTGGCAAAGGTTATTAGAGTCTACATGCAGGATATTCAAGGATTTTTAGAGAAGAACAGAGGTCGTGTAAAAGTAATTCTACTTCAGAGGGATCCCAGGGTGAATCTTCACATGAGGAATAGAAAGGTAAATTCTGGTTCTTGGACATCAGGGTCAGACATGTTCTTCCAGGGCCGAAGTCTCTGTTCCAGAATGCTCAATGACGTCATGAACGCCAAGCGACTCGAGGGTTCCGGACACGACGGCTTTTTCAAAATCGTTCTTTTTGAGCATTTCCTGAAGAATCCGGAGAGTGTTCTTAAAGGCATTCTGTCCTTCATTGGCCTCTCTTCCGATCCTGAGACGGTCAAAATGCTGTTGAAGAATGCCAATGCGTATAAGCAGTTGCAAAAAGCGAAGCTTAACCGTTGGGAATGGATACCCGAAGATGATGAAGGTTTGAGTGTTGATAAGGCTTGCAAGTTCTTTTATAAAACGTCGTTGTACAACCCAATGGTGCAGACCCCAGGAATGGTGCAACGCTATAACTTGTGTCAATATTGTGATTAAACACGTTTTGCGATTGAAAGTATCGTGACTTGAATTCTATCTTCGATATGACTTTCCATCGTTGATCAAACTTAAACATATCAAGGAAAAATGTACATTATAAACTCCATGTATGGTGCTGGTGCAAAGCAATGATTAGTGTCGACTTTGTATAAACAATCTTTAAGGTTCATTAGAGCGTTATTAGGTGAACTCTAATGATCTTCAGAAAACTTACTTACCCTGGCTAGTTAAGATAGGTTGTGGTTAGTGACTCACATTCAATTAAGATTATTCATTGTCATTCAAGATTATGATTTATTCACATTCAAAGAAGACATTCAATGAAAACAAACATGTATGAAACAACAACGTTATCTTCAGCCATCAAATTTCGCAATTTCAAGCTTGTAAGAAGTGCCAATCAGAATAAAATATTTAAAAAAACGAAGCACAACATATAGAATTTTATGTTTTAGTTGGAATAGATTGAACTTTTCCCAACCCTAGAAGAAACCTGCTTAATTCCCTTGACAATTTTAGATTATGTTGCTGCTGCAGCTTTTATTTTTAAAGCATAAATTTTACTAATTATTTATTTTTCGAACTGAAAATTAATTTTACAAACGATAAATAATATTAATTGAATATTTGTAAGAAAGTTAATGAAAATAGGTAATTATGGCGACTAAAAGATGTTAATTAAGAAGATAACGTACTTTTTTGCATAAAAATCGTGTTTTTTAATTTTCAAAATAGGGGTGACCGGGGCTAGTTTTCCCATGGAGTAAGTTTTCCACCAGGCCTTATATTGGAAATGAGCCGTTGAGGGGCGCCAACTGTCTGCTTGGTTTATGAAGCAACAAGGCTTCTGTCATTCACAATAACTTTGTTCAGTTGGTGTTGTAATATTTTCGTTAGAGCTGTTTTTATGATTTTTTCAAAGTTGAGTGATTTTTTGTACTTACATTCAAACCTAAATTAAACGTACTTTCATTTAACTTACAGTTTTATAATTGCGTAAGGCCCTGGAAAAAGTTATAGGGTCGAAGAAATAACCAGTGAAACTTGTATTTATGCAAATTTGTCGGATGGGAAAGTAATTCCAATGCAAAGTATGCAAATGATTTATTATTATAATACACTTTAATTAAAATCTATTTTACAATTATCGAGCTTATTACCATATTAAATATGAATCGTTCCTGCTAATGGAAAAAAGTATAAGGTCGGCAAGTTTTTTTATCGGATATGCAAATTTTCTGTGGTCTAAGAAAGCAGGAAATAAAAAAGACCACCTAACAATGCATTTAGGGTTACTTTAATCTTCATCTGTGTTATTGTTATCGATGACGAGGCCGAATCAATTGTCCGACGTAACACGCGGGAAAATCCTTGGAATGAAAGCGTATGGAATGAGTGCTGCAGCTATTTTCAGGTTTATCGGTAGGTCTAAAACGGTAGTCAATAATTTCTTAAAAGATCCTTCAAAGTATGGTGAATGCAAGCGCACAGGAAGACCAAGTGCACTTTCAAGGCGCCAAAAATTGACCGTTTTCAAATGGGAGGGCGACAAAAAAATGTTTCCTTCCGAAATAGTTCTAGATTTAAGCCTAGTATGTGCCAGCTGAACTGCCCGCAATGTTTTAAGTTCCAACCCGAGGTTACAATTCGTAAAATTATGCCCTCGACTAGCCTTGACAAAGAGGAATAAATTAGCCCGCTTAAAAGCGGCTAAATAGTATTTTCAGTATGTTTCACTTGGAGATACATGGAAATATATAGTTTTTTCAGATGAGAAAATTTAATTTTGATGAACCAGACGGTTTTAAAAAGTACTGGCATGATATTAAGAAAAAATAAAACAATACTTTTCCATTTATTTCTAATGGAACGTACTTTTTAACATATTCTAAGAGAGCTAATTTATGCCTCTTTGTCAAGGCTATTCGAGGGCATAATTTTACGAATTGTAAACTCAGGTTCAGCTGGTACATGCTAGGTGTTATGAGGATAATGGGTAGATTAACCAGATAGGATTAATTAATTGGTGGAGGACCTAGTTACAATGTTTACAACCCAAATGGGGTCCGGATGTTATGCGCGGCAAACTATTGTCGGCCGGTCAGCAAAAGGGGAAGGCCCTTTATTCGAATCCATTGTGAAGGAAGCCGTGGCGCCGGCCAGACTGACCAAGTAACACTAAGTTTTCTATAGGGTTTTTGTGAAGTTTCACCTTCGAAAATTTGGAAATTATTGGGGTCGTACAGGACAACCCAGCCCCTCTGACGGAATCAAAGAACTTCCGATTCCCAATCAGAGGGAGTGGGTTGGAATTAGAAGGGGTCGACTGACCAATATATGATATCCAAAAATATAGATATGATACGAAATGGTTCAGGATTGGTTGAGGTAATTTGGTGGGCGGATTGAAAATCTCAGATCTCAAAAATCCTGGAAGAGATCAGACAGACCTACTTCGACCATGAGTTTGGACAGTTAACTTAACCGAGCACTTTATTAGAGAATTCTTAATTTAGCTAAATAACTTAACATAGCCAACCATGGTCTCGGGACTGATGTCACTGAGTAAGTTGAATTTCACTTCTATTCCCCGGAGCGATTTCCCTTAACTAAATGTTTAATTTAATAATTGTCATATTATTAGTTGTACTTAATAATTGTCGTGATGTATACGTTGTGACTGTTACGTAATAAATGTTGTGTTAATAACTCTACTGTCAATCATTCCACGGGTAATTGGGGGCTGACAATGCATGTACTACCACTATTAACTATTTCAAGAGAAGAATGCCACTATATTAATAATATAACTTATTAATTAATACAAGTTGTAGAATTTGAATAATGGCGATTAATAATGTAACTATTCCTGTAATGTCGTTTAACTTAATGTAACTAACTACTACAACTTAACCTAACCTTAAACCATGGCAATATCAGTGCAACACTAGGCATAAATCATGAACTATTTCAGAAGGAAACATTTTTTGCCGCTCGAGTCAATTGGAAAACGGTCGATTTTTGGCGCCTTAAAAGTGCACTTGGTCTTCCTGTGCGCTTGCATTCACCATACTTTGAAGGATCTTTTAAGAAATTATTGACTACCATTTTAGACCTACCGGTAGACCTGGAAATAGCTGCACCCACTCATTCCATGCGCTTTCATTCCAAGGATTTTCCCGCGTTTTACGTCGGACAATTGATTCGGCCTCGCCATCGACAACAATAGCACAGATTAAGATAAGTAACCCTAAATGCATTGTTAAGTTGTCTTTTTTATTTCCTGCTTTCTTGGACCACAGAAAATTTGCATATCCGACAAAAAAAACTTGCCGACCTTATATTTTTTTCCATCAGCAGAAACGATTCATATTTAATATGGTAATAAGGTCGATTAATTTAAATTAGATTTTAATTAAACTGTATTATAATCAAAAATCATTTGCATACTTTGCATTGGAATTACTTTCCCATCCGACAAATTTGCATAAATCCAAGTTTCACTGGTTATTTCTTCGACCTTATAATTTTTTGTCCAGGTCCTTATAATAAGATGTGGTTCCTCTCTCTACTTAAATATGTATTTGTTTTCAAAAAAACTGAAGCCTCTAATCGTCAAGGCACCTATTATAGTTCAAATATGGCGGCAGGGTAGGTTTTCCAAAATTTCACAGGGCAAGAATTTCAACAATGCCTTGTAGAAAATAGTACTCCAACCTTTATAATATTCCAAAAAATGCATATATTTTTTAATGTATGGCCAAGTAATTTAAACATACATTAAGTTCTGAATGTAAAAAGTTTTATTTCCGATAAAAAATTGTCGACATAGTAATAAAAAGAAAACCGACAGAAATCTTACCCTTCTGAAGCAATATACATTGCTCTAAGCTGTCAAGAATGGATTTAGTAGCGTAAAAGCATCTAAGAACTTAAATATTCCCAAGAACTAAATATACTTATAGATCCGTGAATAATTCTACTATAAAATATTAAAATGTCACATTTCACCCAAAACTTTGGAGTAAATTGGCTTCAGTGCATGTGATAAGATTTTTCTTTTGCAATTTTTAGCAATACTTTAGACAACTCCTAGAAAAGAGCACCAAACTATAGCTACACAAAAAGGGAACTTACACAATTTGCTTGATTTCAAAGAGATCCCGATGATAATTACCTTTATATAACAATTTGGTATAGTAAACTGGCTTTTATTTTTACAATTTTACCTATATTCTGGGTATATTCTTTTGGGCTATTTTAGTTTACAATAAAATTCACATAAAAAATGTTTTTAAGTGTGGTAAATCTTTTAAGAATAGTTGAAAAATTTGCCCCATCCAGTTTTGGCAGTCTGGGAAAATGTACACTGAAAAAAAAATTTAGTAACCATTACCAAATTTGAGTAACCAGTACCAAATTATTTAGTCGTATATGAGTTAAGTAGGTATTTTGTACAAGTTACCAAATGATTTGGTAACGAAAATTTGGTACCAGCTACTATGTAATTTTGTAGCTAATACTAAATAAATTTGGTAACTATCACAATGTATTTGGTTTTCGTTACTAAATATTTAGTAAACCGTACCAAACGAGAAAAATATACTTGCTATTAATTACCAAACATTTGTTTTCAAGGACCAAAAATTTGGTCGAATTTACCAAATGAACTAAAAGTATTAGGTACATATTACCAAATATTTATTATCGAATACCAAATATTTGGTAAAAATTACCAAAACCAATTAAAATAATTGGTTATGTTAACAAATATTTTTTATCTAGTACCAAACATTTGGTGAGATTTACCAAACGATTTTAACGCATGTTATATTCTACCAAATATTTGTTGTCAAGAACCAATTATTTACTATACAGAACCAAACGAATTAAAAGTATTTGTTATATATTACCAAATATTTAATCAAGTTAAAACGCGGGCCACATTAAAATAGATTGCTTAAAAACCCGTAATGAAGTAATTAAAATGGATGTTAAAACAGAGCTTTAAATTACCTTAAAAACAAGGTGTAGTCTAGTTGGACATCCGTCATAATATCTATAGGTACCTTCCAGCCCAACAC
The DNA here is from genome assembly GCA_019343175.1 of Oedothorax gibbosus. Lineage (NCBI taxonomy): Eukaryota > Metazoa > Arthropoda > Arachnida > Araneae > Linyphiidae > Oedothorax > Oedothorax gibbosus. Next base: position 34,335,559 of record CM033280.1, on the reverse strand, counting down.
ACTAGGCAGTGTTAGCCTACTCATGACTGCCTAGTGTGTTGGGCTCAAAGGTGCCTATAAATATTATGACTAAGTCTAACTGAACTATATCTTGTTTTTCAAGTAATTTAAAGCTGTGTTTTCCATCCAATTTGAATTACTTCATTTCTGGTTTTTAAGCAATCAATTTTAAAAATGGACAATTTTTTGGTCCCTGCAGCAAAAATTGTAAAAGTAGTTATTTAAACTAAAGTTAGGTTTTGCATGTTATAAAAATAAAGCATCATAAAACTGGCTTCCTATTTTGTTTCGATTGAGTTTATTAAGCTGGTGACGATACTTACCCAAAATAGCATCCATGACTCAGTAAAAACTCGTGAAACTATATGAAGTTAGTTTTAAATTGAAGGGCAACATATGAAAAATTTAAGTTTTTAAATATGAACTTTAAAATATATCTTTTACTATAATTATCAGTCACTCATTAGCGCTGGAAAAACTAAAACAAAAACCAAGAAAGTTCAAAAAGAGTATTTATTTCAGACATAATAAAGATACTAAAGGACAAAGATACTAAAACAAAGGTTAAAAGTCCAAAAAAGTATTTATTTCAAAGATATAAAAACAAAGATACTAAAAGAAATGTCTTACATAAAAATACATTTTTTTTAATTAGACATTTGACCTGAAATATTGACCTCGGTACCAATTCAGCACATAAATCAGGCGTTAAGGACTTAAGAGACTCTTCATCCACATATTCATCTAAAAGCAAAACAACAAAAATCAGTTTCGATTTCATAATATACAATGTAAAAATTAAATATAATTTTAATCTTGATTCATTGTTATCTTTAGTAAACTCTATGAAAAATTTTAATATAAAAAAATAATAAAGCTGTTCAAAAATATAATCACCAAAAGCATCTTAAAAACTGAAGTATATAATAATTAAGTTTAAATAAAACACAAATTGCTTTCTTCATGTTATGTTTCATCTCCGACTTTCTTCATGTCAACGGATTCTCTGATCTAGTCTGACTTCGTCAGACTGGTGGAGGATTAGTAACAACAACACGTACACGAATGGTACCTTTAATTTTTGTACTTTCTAAAATTGGAAACTGAATCTTTCTAAACGTAAAACAAAAAATGGCATAGCTTATTGGAAAAATGCGTTTACACTGTTACTGTTACACAAAATTTAGAGAGACACTTATAGTTCTTTGCACCCCTATAACATTTGAACTACGCATCGAACATTTTTAGTAAAGGTTTTAGCAACGTTTTTCAAAGTAAAAATATTTCTTTAAGTTTTTATTAAATTTCGACAATCTTACTCCACCCATTGCCAACAAGATTAACAATTTAACAAATTAAGATGATTTCAATTTGATGATTCCAAATGGAATCATTAGAAGTGAAAGGGTTAATTAATCCGACGAATACTACCCAGTATTAGAGGAAGTGCACGTTACATATGTAATATGTTTCATGTGGTTCTAAATTATGACGTTGGAGCAAATAGCGCTCGTACAGCTCTGGTGCGACGTTAATTCAACTCAACTCCATTTTATTTATTTCTTGCCTCAAATATTGAAATTTCAACTAAACGAATGCTAATGCAAATGCGCTGCAATCGAACACGATTACACCTTAAAGAATACACTAGTTTAACTTTATATACCCGGGGTTGCACGGGCGTACCCTTAATATCGGAGAATTATATGTAATGTTATTTTGTGCAAATCGATACCACAACCCATCAAGATACTACAAATCCACCATGCTGATGTCACTTTCTTAAAATATTTTTATATATATAATTTGGTTGTCCGATTGGATCCTGGCCAAATGGGCAGAGCTGTAATAGTTATTCTCATACATATATATATGGTCATTGTAGAAAAATTCACTCGATTGTCTACAACATATCTCACAATTCCCGGACTTATTCCTTTAGACATCAAGACTGTACCACTCATGACAAAAGACAGAGAAGGATAATGACATGAGCTGTCTCCTGTGATTGGCGAATTTAAAAAGAGCAGAACTTTCGAACGAAAGAACGCAGAAATTATTAAACTAGCGGAATAACTTTACCGTTTCAGTCTGTGTAATTTGACACTTCTCTACGTTTCGTGGATCAGAAGGAGATAAATTTCAGGCAGACGTATTGTATTGTATAATACTATTTTTCTGCCCGAGAAGTATTTTATTGTTCATTATCATTTGGAATTTAATGTCCAGATTTATTTGCTTTTGTAAACGCTAATAACATTCAAGGCCCGATATCCAGATTTCAGCAAAAATGAAACAAGCATTTACAGTCAGTCACCCTGGTTTCCCTAGTAATGTAGGACTAAAATGTTAAAGTAATTTCCATACTTTCTTTTGTATTTAGGAGTGTTTTCAATCCATAAACTATCGTTGCATTTCAGCTTTTCATGACTAGGTTTTTTGGAACATCAAACTATATATGGACTTGTGAACAAAATTAATGTGAACAAATTAAGACCGAACCATTATCTTGTATCAATAGGTAAGGTAAGCCTTTGGTATTAGTTTCACGGGTCTATTTGTCTATTCGGTGCTAGATACATAAAAAAAAATATTTTAGTATTTTTCTCAACTACATAAGTAAGAAAAACTTTTTACTTAGGATATGGAGCTCTTTTTTTAGAACGGAAAATATTGTTCTTATCCTTGATTAGCGTTTCGAAAGCTGAAATTTTCGCAGTTTCCCAACTACCACATAAAATTCGCAATTTTCAACATATGTTATTCATAATTCAGAAAATTTAGTATTTTTAACTTTCAAAAATACCAGAGGAGCAATCATAGTTTAGTTTTGTAAAGAAAATATTTTCATTTTTAAAAAAAAAATTGATATCTTTTAATTGAATTCTAAATAGTTCTTTAAAGCTCCTACATTTTCCTCGTCTCCCTATAAACGCATCACATAATTTATGGACGCCTCCATATGAAAATCAAAAATGAAAAATAAAATCATTTTAACAATATGTCAATACATTTGTGAAATATTTTTATTCATCTAAATAACACAACGCCGCTAATTCATTCAACTCAACTAATTGATTTCGATATTTTTCAAATATTGGTGTTGCTTGGCATAATAAAATATTGCCACAATACAACCCAATAGATAAATGCGCCAAGGTAGTAGAGAAAAAACTTTGGCATCATGCCATCATACCTCCCATGCAACCTCCAAACGAATTAAAACACATCACGTGACCGTAAGCTGAAAATCCTGTTCGTCTCGGCGTCCCACAAGTGTTGCCATTTCAGTTTCTAAATGTAGTCTAAAATAGTTTAGCTGTTGTTTGTTTTGGCGTAATATTTAAAAGAAAATGCCGTTTTAAAGTCAATAATTAATAATTTTTGGACTTAAAATGACCCTTAATACGCGAAATTGAAAATTTTGTTAAATTGATTTTTTTTTAATTTACGCAGCGTTCATGAAAGGTGTTAAGTATTTTTTTTATATCAAACGAAAACCCCGGTTTGTAGGCGCTTTCCGAAAGAAAAATTAGGCTGTGTCCTGACTACGACATCAAATGCAACAAATGTAACAAAAACAAATGCAACAACCGCAATTTGTACATGCATGCGCAACGAAAACATTGACGCACGGTATTTTAGCTTATTAACGCATGCCTCAAATGTCTACGAGAATACTCTGATTCGGTGTATCTTGCGCTATGCAAACTTGAGAGAGAAAAACCGAATTTATATTTGCAACTTTTCAAATAACCAAATTTAAGCCAAAAAAGCAATTAATAATTCCCCTTTCGCCAAGTAACCCTGAAAAAAAGTTGCAAGTAAAGAATCCAACAACGTTTGCAACTTTTGCTATTTAAAGCCATGTTAAAACTTGTGGTAGGGTTGCTATTGTCAATAAAAAAATAAAGAAAAAAAAGTAATATAAAAGGTAATTAAAGTAGAAGTTCATAAAATACTTTTCAATCAATTGAATTAAAATTAAATTTTCAAGACTGTAAATTTCTGCATTTAGTTTGGGATTTGGGCAATGTATTTTTGCTTGTGTCTTTATTAATCCTTTTGTTAAAATTATGCGTGATTTAAATGTTATTTTGTCAACAGAAGAGTTTTAAGATAATATTTAAAATTAGGTGGACAAATTTAGATTTTGAAATTTTGAAACATTTATTGATGATATTTTTTTAATATATAGAGATTAGGTTTCATTTTATTAGCATTAATGTTTTTATGACTAAGGAACACTTTTATTGCGATTAATTTATTCAAACAATGGAGTGGGGGTACTTTAAGTACATTTTTAGAAATCCATTTAATACACACTAATATAATAATGAACTATTATTGGTTTTAATTATTAATCAACTTATTTACTAGTACAAGTACTAGTAACTAGTAGTTATTAAAACTAAAAACTAGTAGTTATTGAATTATTATTTATATAATATTTGAGTAATTATTGTCTTTTATTTAAAAAAAATTTAGCACTTTTTATATGACCTTTATTGATTCTGTGCTTGCCTCAAAAATATTTTTTTATTTAAAAAATCTAGCTGTAACACGTTCTTTTTATTATAAGGCTTTTTTTATGTATTAAGGAAAATTTTAATTTGTTATTTAACTCTTAATATAAAAAAATATTATGCGCAATCACTCTGGCGTAGTGGTCAGCGCTTCTTGCTCTTATTCCGTAGACCCGGGTTCGTATACGGGTCCGGTAGGTCATGAATATACTCAGCTCTTCATTCGACCACCTTCTACACAATGAGTACTAAGCTTGATTGATTGGAAAGTCAACTGGTCCATTGTCGAACTAGTCACTTGGCATGGACAATCAATATCGCTCGTATAAGTACAATGGCTATTAGGCTTTGGCTAACTTTAATTAGTATGAAAAAATATAAAAAATTAATTAAAAAAATCTCAAAACATTTCCAATTCAAATGTAATAAAAGTTAAAAATCTATGTTATTAAAACCAACAATTAAATTTGTTACACTGAATTTTAATATTACTAACCCAATTTAATTTTTTCATATCAATGTGGAAATCTAGGTCTCGCGCTAAAGCAAGCGATGAAATATTTTCCATCCCATTCCACGTTTCTAGCAGAACACCAGCATCGGTTTAAATGTCCAGATCAAAGAGATCCAGACGTGGTTTGAAAAAAACCTACGATTTGGCGAAAAAAACAGATTCCTTCTGTGTCTGTCTTACTTGACGAAGGCTTATAAGTGGGTCTCTGATCAAGCACACAAGCCGGAATATATATGTACCTATCCCACCTAAGAAAAGAAACAGTCGCTTTTGCCACAAGAAAAAAAAATTGGAGGTCGCCTTCTTACCAAGGAAGATTTAACAACGTGATATTTTTTATAGTTAAATATGCTCTAAAATCCAGTCGCGTACAATCACGTCCTAGTTTGAGTTGAGTGCTTATTTAGGTGTCGGCTCGTCACTTGAGAGTGGTTCGAAATTACGACGGCCGTTGCCAATAGCCCTCTAGTGCAAATATGATTAAAACCTAATCTATCATTCAAAATATTTAAACTAAAACCTAACCTATCATCCAAAATATTTAAACTTTTATAAATTTATATTTAAAAAAAATATAATCTATCTTGCTATATTACATTTCTAAGGCAAAATCATTTATAATAAAAAAAAATCTGTAAACCTTTTCTATATATAAACACAACTTTATTTGTTTACTTTATAGCATGAGTCAGCTGACCGTAAAATAATTTAAATTAACAACAAAATAGATAAACGCGCCAAATCTGATGCGCGAGTAAGGATGACATCATCGAAGCCTCGATGGCAACCCGATAGCGACAAACAACAAATAAAAATAGATGGTGTTTCAGGATAAAATGTGTGAATTTGATAAATTTGACTATAATAGAAAGCTTTGACCTTTCGCTATATACAATAGAAATTAGTAAGAAACTTGGCAATTAATTTGATCAAAAGCTATCGAAGAAAGGGAGAGAAAACTCTAAGATTCTGAATGAAAGTTATCGAAAAGGCACCAAGATTCGTAGTAAAGATATTTCAAATGTTTACGATACATTAAATACATATCAATGGCATTTGTTATACGTTTTTATTTTTATTTTATTTCACAATTATTTTTTATAGCATATGGGTCATTCTCAAAAAATGTTACAATTCCAACTTCCAATGTTAAAAAAATGAAGTTGGGTTTTATTTAAAATATTTGTTACTATTACATTAAGAATTCACCTCTCTAATGAAACTCCACAAAATCTGTTATTTTTTATAATAATTTATGCCTTAATTCAAAATTTTCACTTACCGCAAAACTGTTATACCGAGAGTAAGGAAACGGACGTGATAAAATATACGTACAGACACCACACTCGAATTGCTTTCAACTACAAATTTTCTACAGTATAAATATTATGATAGCAGCGCTCCTGATTTCTTAGTTTAAACTACATTTCTCAGTTTGAACTATTTTACATCCGTAATATTAACGTAAATTTCATATTTTTATTTTTCATTCTATAAAAAAGAAAATGCGGCAATGACAACGGGAAAAGGCAAACGATTTTTTCATCTTTTTTATAGCAAAATGAATTTCTCCATTGAATCGTGTGTTAATAATTATTTTTTTTTATATAATGGGCTTGTTTCACGGAGGATCTGGCAATAGCTATGCGGTTTTGTTTGCATGTCTATTTTGATGTCTTCCAACAGTATTGCCACCAGTTTTAGGAGAAAAACTACGAAAAAATACCATTTAATTCTAAAATGGGCTTGTTTCACGGAGGATCTGGCAATAGCTATGCGGTTTTGTTTGCATGTCTATTTTTATGTCTTCCAACAGTATTGCCACCAGTTTTAGGAGAAAAACTACGAAAAAATACCATTTAATTCTAAAATAACAAAAGCATTCCATAAAAATACTAGCAAAGCGTTTCACGTTTTTTTAAAGTCACTAAAAAGATTTCAAAATGCAGCTAGTATTTTTACGATATTTTTTTGTAAATTTAGAATTTATTTAGAATTATTCTAAAATTACAAAAAAATATCGTAAAAATACTAGCTGCGTTTTGGAATCTTTTTAGTGACTTTAAAAAAAAAATGTGAAACGCTTTGCTGTGGTATTTTTATGGAATGTTTTTGTAATTTTAGAATTAATTGGTATTTTTTCGTAGTTTTTCTCCTAAAACTGGTGGCAATACTGTTGGAAGACATAAAAATAGACATGCAAACAAAACCGCATAGCTATTGCCAGATCCTCCGTGAAACAAGCCCATTACAAAAACATTCCATAAAAATACTAGCAAAGCGTTTCACGTTTTTTTAAAGTCACTAAAAAGATTCCAAAATGCAGCTAGTATTTTTACGATATTTTTTTGTAATTTTAGAATTTATTTTCGAACTATTCTAAAATAACAAAAAAATATCGTAAAAATACTAGCTGCATTTTGGGACCTTTTTAGTGACTTTAAAAAAACGTGAAACGCTTCGCTAGTATTTTTATGGAATGTTTTTGTAATTTTAGAATTAAATGGTATTTTTTCGTAGTTTTTCTCCTAAAACTGGTGGCAATACTGTTGGAAGACATCAAAATAGACATGCAAACAAAACCGCATAGCTATTGCCAGATCCTCCGTGAAACAACCCCATTAATAATATAAATTTAATTATATTATTTTTTATTTTTAACGTTTCCAAAAAAATAATTTTATAGCTTAATACTTTTTAAAAATTAATTATTTCTTTTTTTGATAGTAATAAATAGATTCGCCCACTTTTTAAAAAGTTCTAAATGGGCAGACGATTTTTTCCTCATTTTATAATAAATGGATTTGTTTGAATGACTAATTTGTTCTATTTGTGAGATCTTCTACTGTTTCGTCACTGTTATACACTAATTCGTCTGAAAGTAAAATATTCCCATCTATCAAAGAAAATATCAAGAATCAATGCCTTGTTTATTAATACTTTCGCTGTGGATGGTTCCTAAAAGCATCAATAACTTAAGATCCAACAATACTATGTCTATGACGTATAATGCGGCAACAAAAGCAAATGCAACGAAAGAGTTAAAACGAAGATCAATTAAAACGAAGAACAGCAAATACGATTAGCTTATTAAAACAAGTTTAAATTAGTTTCATACTACAAAAAAAATTAAGCTACACAAATCCACTGTATAAGGAAAATACAATCCATGCTTCCTAATCCGAAGTTTTAGCTACAAAATATATTTTGGATATTCGAAGGATGTGGGGTCGCCTTTAAATTACGTCTCACTAGTTCATACCGGAGAATACCGTTTGATCAACGTGATTTTATGTCTTCTTAAAGATTATGAGTAAGAGCAGTGATCGTAATTGTAGTCTCCGATAAGGTTAAAAAAATGCGATATGATTAAAAATTCTTCGGTTTAATCAAATCTTTAATAATATGTGACTCGCAATTAATTATAGTTACAAATATGTTGCCATGTCATCTGAAATTTCGCATATGCCAAACAACAATCAAAACTTTTATGTCTAATTAGTTTGTAGTTAAGAATTGGGGGCGCTGTGTTCATCAAAAAGTTAACTTATTTTTCTATGGTAAGAGAATGGACAGTAACACAGTGGACAAAATATATTTTATCATCGCTTTTTGCTATGAAGTTTAGTTAACTTAAAATTTGTTATTAGCTTATCGTAATCAGATACTTAAAGGCTTTAAACAACAATATGACTTAATTCTTAAATAAGCTCCAGTTTAACAAAAACACGGTAACATAGTCGTCATTGAATAATTACACTCACCTTAATTTTTCAAACTTTTGTCTTTTTCCTCCATAAACTAAAATGTTATGAGAAAATTGTCAGGCATTTCAGAAATAAGTGTCTATGGTGGTACTTATTTCAGCAAAAAAAATTGCATTTTTTGCCGTGAAATTTTGGTAACAGAGTCAACAATAAAAATTATTCGATTCTGTGGGACAAAATATATTAAGCAAGAAAAGAAAACTTTTAAAATTAAGTGGTGGTTAAAAGCTTATTTGATAGACAAGACGCTTGTTAATCAATAATTACGAAATATTTATTTCAAGTTACAATTATCTTCTCTTATTCTTTAATTTTTCGTCATGGAATACGTGAATTTTACCGACTATGCTTCTTTGAGTGAAGTCTCCAACTTTTGTTTTAGTATTTTTGTATTTTTAAAATATTGGTACAATAACTTAAAAGTTCGTTCTTTTATGCAGTCCAAGTGAAAATTCCGTAACAATAAAATTAAAAATACTATAAGCAATGAAAGCTGTGGGACACCATTTGTAAAAATTTTTGAGAATGACCCATATAACGAATAGCCTTAAATATTCTTCAAGAATCAAAGAATCAAGATACAGTAGAACTCCAATTATCCGAAGTAATTGTTACTTAACCACATTCGTATAATCAGAAATTCGGAGAAAATTTCTATTTTATTCAATTACTCAATGCCTTGTTGGGATGTGGAATAATACTTACGAATAAGTAGCCATGTCATCTGAAATTTCGAATATATCAAGCAACAATCAAAACTTTCATTTTATATTAGTTCGTAGTTAAGGATCAGGTGCGCTGTGCTCATCAAAGAGTTGGAGGTCTTTTAGCTTCTGTTTCTATGGTAACAGAGTACACAAAATACACTTTATCATCTTTTTTTACAATGAAGTTTATTTAATTGAAGATTTATTTTTGACTTATCGTAATGAGATTCCGTAGGGCTTTAAACAGCACTATGACTTTATACTTAAATAACCCCCTGTTCAACAAAAAACGGGAACAGAGTGGAATTTGAATAATTACACAGTCACCTTGATTTTTCAATCTTTTTCCTCCATAAATTAAAATTTTATGGAAAAATTGTCAGCCATTTCAAAAATAAGTGTCTACGGTGGTACTTATTCCAGCAAACAACTTATATTATTTGCATTTTATGTCATCATATGAAATTTTTAGTAACAGAGTAGACAAAAAAAATTCTGCTATTCTGTAGGACAAAATATATTAAGCCACAAAAGAAAACGCTTTTTTAATTAAGTGATAGCTAAAAGCTTATTTGATAGCCAAGATACTTGTAAATAAATATTTGCATCAATAATTATGAAATATTTATTTTAAGTTAAAATTATCTTCTCTTGTTCTTTAATTTTTTGTCATTGGACACGTGATTTATACCAACTACGCTTCTTTAAATGAAATATCTAAATTGGTTTTAGTATTTTTTTATTGTAAAATATTGGTACAATAACTTAAAAGTGCGTTTTTATGCAGTTTAAGTGCAAATTCCGTAACAATATAATTAAAAATACTACAAGCAATGAAACCTGGAGGCCACCATTTGTAAAATTTCTTGAGAATGAACCTTATATGCTACATATAAACTGTTATACTCGGCTTATTTGGTTCTCTTCGTGTTGGATAACATGCCTAGTAATTTTTTTGGTGGGTACAAAACAATTTAATAGGCATGATATCCAATACAGACTATCAATTACAGGTAGGCCGCGCGGAATTTTTCCTAACATTCGGATAATCATAACAACTTCAGATCAAAAGTTCGGATAATTGGAGTTCTACTGTATACTATAAAAAAAGAAACAAGCCTAAAAACTGTAGACAAAAACCCTCATATTACTACATTGAAGAAACTACTATAACTTTATTTGTATAGTATCTGGGTCAATATTAAGAAACTGGTCAATTTGCGTCACGACCGATTTTTTAGTATTTTCTTTTAAAAAATAATTTCTTAAACAATATGTCTTACTAAGTAACTACTTTATTGCTTTAGATACCAACAAAATCATCCAGAAACCTTTAAAGGGTTGTGGTTTAAAATTATCTCCAAAACAAAGTCAGGTTTGCTTTAGAAAGGTTCAACCTTTTAGTACCCTCACCGATAAATCAGTAAGCTTAATTATATACGCTTAATTAGAAAGGTTCAACCTTTTAGTACCCTCATCGATAAATCAGTAAGCTTAATTATATACGCTTAATGAAAAGAAGTTTTAATGAAAAGAACATCTACTTAACGTTGAAGAATTCCAAAAACAGGTATAGAGACAAGGTTACAAAAACATTTGAATGAGACGCAGTATGACAATTTTTTGGGGTAATATATGACAAGTTGCAGTTTAAAACAAGTCACCAGTTGGGGGCCCCCCCCCCCCCTCCATGTTGGATAATATGCTCCAATGAAAAATTTTCGTCTCTTTCCCATATTCTAAACTGATTCCACTGTATTTATATGCTAATCAAAGAATATAAATGAGAGAGCATTTGTATGCCTGCTTGCTTACATGTAAATATCGCCCATTCAAAATGAATTATCAAACGTTATCCTCATACTAATTCTAAACCACAGAAACACAAAAAATATGTAATTCACAAACTATGTATAGCTATTTATACAGTTACTTTAATGAAAACTTCCTTGAGCAAATTACTTTTAATAAATGAGTTTGGGAATAACTTAGAGCACATAGTTAAGGACGTTATGAAAATAATAAATGCAATCAATCAAATCACTTCGTTAGGATCGTTTGTAAATGTAAAGTATTAACTAACAATTACCTGAATATTTTCATTATGAATTATACAGTTACTTTAGTCATGTTACCTAGCCGTGTTAATGAGTTTTAATAGCTCAAATTGAACCTTAAAAAACACTTTCTCAATCATCAACACAGTAAATGAAATTAAAAGACCAATGGATAGCATTGATAATATTCCAACAATGTCTTTTAAATAAATACATGATGGAACTTGTATACTATTTTCTACTATATCATGAGTTGGTGAGGAAAATCGATAAAACTCTCTACTAAATTTGTTGTATATTCCCGCACTATTGAATCTGGATATTATTTCATTTAATTTTGATAAACAACAAAAGTTCTTGCTAACAGCAAAGGCAACTTGAAAGACAGAAACACTATCATCAGAAATCCTAAAATACTTATGTTTACTCATAGTTCCATAATATAGTTCGACAATTGAGCTGCTTTCAATTATAGCAGAAGTTTTATTGATATACTTCTCCGTCGATTCTGTCTCACAGTAATGCCATTTGTTATTACTAATAGTTCTACCAAGATATTGAAGGTGTTCGTCCCCGGAATTCAGTGTTAACATCAGATTTGTGTATTCTTTTTTCAAAAAACAAGTGTGCGTCCCTTTCCTGACGGCTTCGGAAAGTTCACGAAAATTTCTAACTGTTTTTTCCTGGATAGAAACAGTCAGAAACGACAACAGTGAGCCCGAGTAAGAACACGACATCACCATTGCAGATAAAAGCCAAAAGGATAAAACTATTCTAAACATTTGAGATTGATAACGATTGAAATTTCTTCCCTGATTCAGAATACTTCCATAAATATTAATAACTGTGTTTCCAAAAGATGTGATCCTTTTATTCATCATATAAGCAATCACCGTCATTATTTGGATAGTGAAGAAAAGAGACATCCACACTTCGAAGCTGAAAGTGCGTAAAAAATTATAACTAGAAGAAGAGCTTCCTGCATTCTGAATGACAAACACAGCTCCTGTAGTTTTATACACTGTGCTAAAGTCAACAAGTTTCATTCTTTCTTCCCGCATACCAACATCTCCAAATGCCAGATCTGCTTTGCCGCTGGTCAACATTTCTATCGGTCCTATCCAGGTACTAGAAGAGGTATTGTTTGATAACATCACAACATCGTATTCTATGCCGAGAGCTTTCATTACCTGGTCAAGAAATTCCCCTTCCAAGCCTTTTGGTTTCTGCTTTCCAGTCGCGTCGACACAAACTTCTCTTATTCCCCGATGAGAAGTCATCGCTACTATCAATTTATTGGGTAACTTCATTTTTTTACACTAGTTGATTGTACTGGTAAGGAGCTTCAGTGAACACACAACACGTATTTCAAAAGAATGTTCAAATGTTCAGTAATGATAGATTATATCATCAATAAAGTTAAATTCTAAAGCCCCTAAAGTTGTTCAAGAAAATGTTCCTTATTTTATTGTCAATGCTTACACAAAAAATTACAGTTGATCCAACAACAGTCAGGTTTCTGTTTATAGTTAGTTTTGTCTTTCTGGGAACACTTAGTTAAAAGAATGTCAATAAACTAATTGCTTGATAAATCTGTACATGAGTTCTCAACCTTTTCCTTTTATAACTAAGCATACATAAAATAGTCTAATTATGATATTCCTAGCTAACCCGTAAAAAATCGTTTCGATAAACCTAATTTTGTGTTTCATGTTATCAGTTTTGTCGTATCAATGAGTTTGCAAAGCATAGCTAGGGTTTTCAGATATTTTACAAATCCAGCACAATGCGTAATCGATTTTTTTTTCAAAAAAAGTTCACAGCTACAAAAAATGTTGTAAGTATATTAAAACTATGCTATGAATTTGGGGGGGTTGCCGTAGTTCTTTTGTCGAAGTTGCTAGACCAAGTTGAAATCATATCACTAACTAATGATTACATGTTCAGACAAAGCCCCGAGAGTGGTTGCTAAAATAATGTTTAATATGCGCCAACGTTGTATAAATTATTGTCTGCAGAAACGCATTTATACTTAACCTTTTCGTGATAAACATATTTTAATACTAAACATGTTTATGTTGTTCAATACATTTAAATATAATGCATAAGGAATATATTATAAACATGTTTTTCTACTGCTTATATACCACGCTACACGCATAGTGAAAGTTTTTAACCGAAAAACATAAACCGCATTGTGAAGTTTTTAACCGAAAGTTTTTAACCAACCCTTTTTATTTAAAATTACACATTTTTTAATTCTATTTTTTTCTTTTCATCTTTTCATCAAGCATTGATGAATGGCATTTGACAAAATGTCGACATTACAATACACATTGACATTCACAAATTGTCATTACAAAACTATCCACAAATTTAAGTGGATTACTTTTACCGTGTAATGAAGATCACATTATCGCTAATGGGGATATGCAGTACTACTAATGGAAGTTATCTTCACGAATCCAATAACGAAAGCAGGCGCGCAACCCCGGGGAGGGTTTCGGGTCATAACGCACCCTTCCCCCCACCCTCCACAGAACCCGTATTATAGTCAAATTTTATTTTGTTAACAATAAAAAAATCCAAAGTGAAAAAAAAAATCCATAGAAAAAGGCCACTTCGCATTTGCTAAGTCTGTGTAAAGCAAAAAAAAATTTAACTCTTCTAATGTAGAGGAGGGGGGAATAGCAAAAAAGCTCGAATTCTGATAAAATTATATGTGGACCCGATTTTTTTTTTGTCTTTTTTATGAGTTGCTTTAATATGGTGTAGTCACAAATATGTCAAGGTCATGATGTTGCGCAATTTTACAGGAAATATTTTTTTTCTTTGGGAATAAAGTGTGGCGGGGTGGCAACTTTATGCCTACTATTATACACTAAAATCAAAGAAATTCCACTGGCACCTGCTTTCTAATGATGAATATTTTTTTCTTCGTTTTGTTTTTTAGGCTTTTATTTTGCTTATTATGCTAGTAAAATAAGTGTACGCATGAGTTTTTCGCGCCTTTTTCTCTCGAAATATTGTAACATCCAATATCATATCAAGGTTGGATGTCATTGGTTTCTACATTTAATCAATAAGTAAGTTCTAATTTATAACATTCTGTGGCAACTCAATGATATTAAAAAATATATATAATACGTTAAAATTTTGTGTGAAGTTGCCGAACTTGTGTGAAGTTGCCGCTGCTGAACATAGCGACGAACTTCGATTGGTTTTATACACATTTATTAGCAGATGTATGCCTATACCAGTTATTTAGGCTCTTCAGTGTATGCTTAAGGTTTTTTTCAGGAATAAAAAGACAAAACTAAGTTTTTTATTATTTATAAAAGATAGTTTTTCAAGTTAATAACTCAACCTTAAAATAGGAAAATGATGATGCCTCAGAATAATGAGAAGAAAAAAACTAATAATGTATTATTACAATAAATGGTAAAGACTAAAGAATAAATGTTAATACTTAGTTGCAATACCAATGTTCGATAAATTTTTATGGTGCGACAGCAATAAGAAATTCATTTTTTTATTCCAGACATTAAATTTTAATTGCCTTTTTAATATTTTATTTATAAACAAAATGGGAAATTAAACATTAATACATTTTTAATTATTTTTATTATTTTCGAGATTTTTCGCTTCAAATGGTTCTCACTCTGCAACGGAACACATACGTTTGGAATAATACATGAAATACTTCATAACTTTAAGAAATTCTTACTTGAGTCATGTATTTATTGCAATATTTAGTGCAAACGATACCTTAACCTTAAACCTTTTTAAAATATATTTGTTTACAAAAATCTTGCATCTAATTTTTATTTTACAGATTAAATGGGTTTTTTTTAAACTTATCAATTGCTTCCTACTAATAACGACGACAGTTAAAACAATTTGATTTCTGTATTCGTGTGAAAGTCATGAAATCAGAAACTGTTAAACTCATACTGAAACTGAACAAATTGTTTGCACGATTTAATCGTCCAACAATATTATCCACCTAATTAGAGGAATATCACACCCTCAGTTTTGAGGGTCACACCAAAGTCGAATTCTTGGCTCAGGTGTTCGAATTTTGGTTCAGGTGTTCAAATTCTTGGATGTAATAACTTTGAAACTTTGACACTTTTTTTTCAATGGACTTTTGTGCGACTTGACGCTAAAATTCAGTCAAGCGCGGTTGAAATTAATGGCTTGTGGGGGCAAATTCTTCCCTGCATCTTGATTTCAATGAAGGTCGAACCTAAGAGTTTTCTGGAGATTGAAGGGGTGTTCCTCTCACTGATCACTAGAGTGGCTCTAGGGGCGGTGCTTTTCTCACGATTTGACCAGGGGGAAAAGAGTAAGAGTTTCCTAATCTCCGATTTGCTAAGGGCATTTCCCTCTCATAACTCCACAGGGCAAGGTAAAATAGCGGACGAGAGGACAGGAAGAGAGAGATGAACTTGAGAGAGATTACGAATATTAACAAAAAGATAGAGAGAAGAGTTAGTCTGAGTTTTGTGGAATTTTCCCTTTGGCATACAACAATAGCCACAAGGACATTTGCAACGTAAGAACTCTCCTAAAACCAGAAGGTCTGGCCTTTTCCTCCTGAGTCTACATGATTGAGGCAGTACCTTGTTTCCGTCAATCCCTGGCTTCCGCTGATCATCGTATGTGATCTCTTTGCCCTCTACAACCTGTGAAGTGCCCTAAATGCCTGCAGCATTTATCCTGTGCCACCGATCCAGCAACCCGAGCCCACTCGCTTAGCCTTTGACCTTCATTGATCTCGCCGACTTAATTAGCGGTGTAATTAGACATCAGGTCCTTCCAACTCGTGATTCTCTGGGGTAAGTCTCCCATGTTTCAATATCTTGTCCGGAATCAATTTGATAGCCTCCCTGCATTTTAAACATTGCACTACTTGTCAAAATAAAAGATTAAGTTAGAGAATAACATGTCTTATTCTGCATTATTCCAGGGTTATTGTATTTAATGTATTATTGATATCACAACGCTACGTACTAATAACTGTGTTAACTATGTATTCATTGTTCTAACTACTACAGCTAAATAAACCTAAATTTTAACATTCTACCTTAACACGTTGACTGCGACGATATTAATGGAAAATTTTCATTGATAGGCTGATGTGAAGTAGAAGAGCATCCTGGTTTTTTAAACCAGTTCGTTACAATGGAAATGAACTAGCTCTGTTTCATTTTCGAAAAAGTAAAAATCTTAATTCGAGGTCATAAAATTACAAGGTTTGGTTGAATTTACGTCGCTAACTAAAGCTACACGACAGCGATACGAGGAAATGTCCCTGGCCTTTTCCGAATAACTCATCATCTGTCACTAATTATTGAATTGAAAACCAATAACCAGATTTGTTTCAGTGATTAAGTTTTCGACTATGAAATCATCATTAAATTTTCATAATTCTAATTTTTGGGGTTGTCTTTGTTTAAAAAAAACTACAAAAAAATAAAACAGAGACTATTTGCAAATTTTTATAGCTAGATAGTTGAATAAAAAACTAAACCGCACTGCGAAATGCAGTATGTCTGGTGTCTGGTCGCCCTACACTTCAGACGAAAGATTTGATTTCCTTGTAATTTGAAATAGAATATACTCTATCAAATCACCAAGTATTATTCCAAGCACAGTGGGATCGGTTTCAAAAGTGTAAAATCTAATAATCTACGTTCTATATCCTCAAATTGATCTTCAAATAACCTTAAATTTGCCTGCGGTGTTAACATAATTCAAATATAGGTGTTAACATCCCTACAGAATAATGGCTGTATTGTATTTGTCGTCAATAGGCGAAAGATACACTTCGCAATAACACAAAAACTTCATAAGCTTTAAAATCTATGTATGGACTATGTGACATCTGGGATTACTAGGTGTCAATTAAATATCATACAATAGGGCAGATTAAAGAGCTAGATCGTGTAGTTTGTGTAACCACTAGACCATCATGTTTATGAAGTTTTCAAACGAACTTGAACTCATAAGAACGGTTGGCGAAATGGTACTATGAATTTTATCAGAATGTGCTGTTATCGGTGAATCGGATCCCGTCATGCGCTGGCGCGTGATTTACTTCGATTAGTTTTATTCACCTTTATTTGCAGATGTGTGCCTATACCAATTATATTTTGGCTCTTCAGTGTATATTCTTTATATAAAAATATATTTAAAAACAAATTTATATTTGAAAGTAAGTTTTGCAAAAATTGTCGTTTAACATTTGCTAAAAGGCACGTCAACTTAGTGGAATTTAAGGTTTTGAGTTCTAAATTTACACTTGTTGATGTGTATTATGAATAAACACGCAAGCTATGTTAGTCCTTTGTCATTAATAATACTGGTCAACAGTGCAAATGCGATTGAGATGAAAGTACCCAATTCTGAATGTTTTAATGTTTTCAATATGCTTAACACGAATATCACCTTAAAAATGTTTGTTAGCTTTAGTTTTTGAGTTACGGTAGTTTTTTTCATTACATAGGAAAAAGAGAAGTGAATGGGCGCACTAAACGCAAAATAAATTACAGTCAATTTTATCTACAGAAACTCTCCTAATTTTTGCTCATACATGTTTTATTTGATATTATCAACATAAAGGTGGGAGGAGATGATAAGTTTCAAGGTTTTTGTTCCCATATTAGCAGCTTAATACCTCTTTGTTAAGTACAATCGTTCTCACGTCTAGAGGTGCAGAAAAAAGAGCAATAAATTCCTTGTATTTCGTCGTTGGTTGTTTTAGAAGCTGTAGAATATCAAAAATTGGTATTAGTGATAACTCTATAAATGTAATGCCTTGTAAATGCATTATTAGTGCTAATAACTTATGTTATGTCTGCAGCAAAGTACCATTTTCTGCACAAAAAAGTAGCATCACTGCAAGTTAAGAAAGCGTTTCATTTGTACTTTAGTTACAATATATGGGCGAACCAGGAAAAATTGTGAGTCTCTCAAGTATGTTATTAGACCTGTGTAGCAAATTTGTCACTTCGGCTTCATGGGGGGGGGGTGGAATTAAATTTTCTGGGAAGAAAAATGAATGCCGTTTTATGGAAGGAAAGGGAATGCCATTTAATGATTAGGAGGGAACCAACAAATCATATTAATGACTGTTATTTATGCATCATCTCATGAGTTAAAGGAGGTGTTATTTAGAAAAGGATAAAAGTTAAATAGCCTAATATTCCTTCTACTCTGCGTCCAGTCCAACATGGCAATGGACTCCCTGCTCCAAAGTCTTGAATATTTTTTTGGTTTAATGACGATAACAGCCATGCGTCTGCTAAACGATGTTACAGCTTCTAAAAACAACTATGGACAAAATTCAAGGAATTTATTGTTCTTTTTTCTGCACCTCTTGAAGTGAAAACGATTATACTTAACGAAGGGATATTAAGCTGCTAATATGGGTAAAAAAAAACCTTGAAACTTATCACCTCCTCTCAACTTTACGTTAGTAATATAAAATAAAAGCTGCATGAGCAAAAATTCGGAGGGTTTCTGTAAACAAAATTGACAGTAAATTATTTTGCGTTTGGTGTGCCCATTCATTTCGCCATATCCTATGTAATGAAAAAACCGACCGTAACTTAAAAACTAGAGCTAACAAACATTTATTTAGGTGATATTCGTGTTTAGCACGTTGAAATCATTCAGAATTGGGTACTTTCATCTCAGTCGCAGAAAATTTTTGAAATTTTGTTGTCCATTGGTTATTGGTTATTGGTCCATTTAGTTATTTAAATTTTAAATAAACTTCTAATTTAAATTGTTTTAATGAAATTTGGAATGAAGCCTAATCTGATTTTTTGCTTCAAAATGACGTATTCCACTTGTCTGTGGGACTTGTGGTTCTTTCTGTGAAAGTGGGTGACGGACGGACGGACGGACTGAACGATTATAAAAACTTCCACTTTTTACGTTATAAACGTAGTGTGGATGCTAAAAATGAAATGAAAAAATGAAATGCTAATGAAAAAAACCGACCGTAACTTAATAACTAGAACAAGCATTTATTTAGGAGATATTCGTGTTTCGCACGTTGAAATCATTCAGAATTGGGTACTTTCATCTCAGTCGCACAAAATTTTTGAAATTTTGTTGTCCAGTGTAATCAATTGTAACACATGTATTAAAGCTCCTAAAGAGGCTAGAAATAGGCAGCCGTCAACGATTACATTACATAACGCATGTAATATTTAAAAAAAATAGGAACTATTTACTTCTAGCTTTCGCTCTGGGGCGCAACTAAAAAAAATTTCTGAGTTCAATTTTTAATATAATTTTTTGATTAAAATTATTTTTAATTAATTTTTTTTAATTAAAATTATTTTTAATTAAAATTATTTTCAAATAAAATTATTTTTAAATAAAATTATTTTAATAAAATTATTTTTAAATAAAATTATTTTTAAATAAAATTATTATAATAAAATTATTTTTAAATAATATTATTATAATAAAATTATTTTTAAATAAATTATTTTTAATTAAAAGTTATTTAAATTCTGGGTACGGTTGTGAGTAGCTAAGAAATGCCACCATAAATTCACCATAATGCGGAGGTGTAAGGTGGAGTGACGTCACCGGAAGTGTGAGTGGCGGTAGTGTAAGTCACGAAAACATATAAAAGTTTCTCTAACTATTTAATATCAAGCTTTGCTAACATTTTGTAAAGATATTTTCTTTTTATATTGACCTCTGTGTAAATTCACATCTTTATTATTTAAAATAAAAAGCATTTTCTCGATTTATAAAACATTTTAACTTCGTAGTGTCAGTCATAACGTAGTATCAGTCACAACTCCTGTTTGATTTACTAGGGGGCTCAGCCCCCCTACTCGCTATCGCTCGCCAACCCCCGGAATTGCTGCGCAATTCCCATTGGACGTTTAACGGCCGGCTCGCTGGTGAACGTAACTTTTCCAACCCAACTTGAACTCTAAAAATACTTCTTTGTCGAACTCTTTTCTGCTTATTTTAACGTCGTGCTCAACAATCAACAATCCAAAACAGTGATGGCCGCCTTATCTTATTCAAATACTAGCTTTATAAACCTGGCGTTACACGGGTGTACCCTTAATAACCCTAATTATAGTAGTTTTTTTATATAAACTTTTATTTTATACCAATTGATCCCTCCACTGTGGTCCACTCCATCAGGATATTATAATCTCCTCCCATTCTGATATGAGGGGTTGATTTTATCCAGGCCCTTCCGGAGTTTGAGGGCTTTCCCATAGGCCCCTGTTCAAATTGCCAGAACAGCTACATGATATAATGTCCTGTTTCTATTTCACGATTAGCGCAAAACGAAACTGCCCAAATGTGGTAAACATTCCACTTCATATTTCATACAACTCGATAGGGTTGGGGGGTCCAGTTGGTAAAGACTTCCGTCTTGCATGCGGTAGGTCCCAGGTTCAGGTCCGGGCATCGCCAAAATAACTGCCGACCTATGAACGGCTTGTGCAGCCAAAAAATGTCCGACGAATATATAATACCCCGTAGAGAAAGGGCATTTTAAATGTCCTCCTAATTCCCCACGCTGCGTACGATGTCGCCCTTAAAAGTGGCATTGGGTATCTACTCACGTGTCGGCTCGTAACTTGACTGTGATTCTAAATTACGACTCCCGTTTCTTATAGCACTCGTGTGTAGCTACTCGTGTGTGCGACGATAATTCAAACTAACCCTAACTCATGCAACTGGATGGGTATAGCTACCCTACGTTAAATTTTCAACTTCGCCAAAAGCCGCCAATGCCAAAATTCCATCGACCATTAGGGCCACACAGTGGTCTGGGAGCGGCCAAATGCCAAATTTCGAAGTGTTCGCAAAATGCAAAATGAATAGATATTTAAATTAATAGATAATTGAATAGTAAGATTACCAAATATAAATCATTACAAAATAATTTTTTGATGTATTTTAGTTACGAAAAGTCAACAAATGAAAAATAGCCCGTTTTGAGGAGATACGATTGAATTCAAAATACACGATTTTATAATTTTATTACACAATTTTTTTGCATGTTTTTGAGTTTTATAAAAGGTTTTATTTTATTTTAGATGATTAAAAAATACAAAAATAATATTTAAATTAGTTTTTGATTTTAGTTTCAAAAATACTATGTTTTTAAATATTTGAAAGAGTGCAACTTTCTAGCTCCACTGTGCTCCAAAGTCTCATTAAAATTAACTAGTTTTCCAAATCTTATATAAAAGATAAATCTAAATTTCAGTTGCGGAAAAGTACGGAAACCATAATTACAAACAGAAGTGTCAAAATCTAGCTGTTCAAAAATCGTCGAAAAGCACAACGCTGCCGCGCGTTGCTCCACGGCAGCTGTTAATCTAGAAACAAAGTAACAAAACCGACAGGTGTTTCGACCACTTTACTTACAAAGTGTTTGATTATAAATATATAACTTAAATACTTGTATTATCTTTGTAGGAGAGAAAAGGTTTGACTTGTTTACAATAAGAATGTTTTTCAAAAGATGCCCATTGGCTCTTGGGAAGAGGGGGTTGAGTTACATGCCAAACTCTGTTCACAAGGTATTGTTTCATGGGGGGAAAGTGATTTCATCATATATGTCACCCATAGGAAGTTTGACCAAAGAAGCCCAAGAGGCCAAAAACAAAGACTTTCGGTGGTACAGACGAGAACACTCAAGAAAAAGTACAAATGAAGATGTGTTTAACTTTCTTACTATTTCATCGGACCCTTACAACTTTGCGCAAAGCCTAAAACCAACAAAAAATTAGAGCTACACGAAGACTAAAAAAAACTATTATATTAATATTGTAATCTTAAAGGATGTTAAACAATTTATTATATGTTTTCAAAGCAAAATTTTTTAGTGCTTCAAAACAATTTTAAGATTAAAATCCTTTTTATGAATCTGTTCTATCAAAGTGACTTTTATTTAGTTCCTAAAATACGTGTAGTTTTTATATTTCAGATTTGTTAATATACTTTTAACTCTAAGATCATTATATAGTACTTTTAAATCAAATACGATATAATTAATAAATTATTTATTTCCTAAGCCGTATTAAAATTAAACGAAATTTCATTAAAAAGTCTTTAGATGAATATTAATTAACATCTTCAATAATAAAAATGCTGTTAATTAATATGGTCTTAAAAAACTGTTGACGGTTAATTTGAAAGTATATGTTCTGTGTATCATATTTTTGTACGATATTTTGATATTAAATTTGATATTATTCCACAACCTTTAAAAGTTTAATATTAAATAATTATTCCACAAACTTCAATGTTAAATATTTTATAATTATTCCACAAACTTCAATGTTTAATATTATATAATTCATGCGTTTTAAAAATTAGTAAAAAAAATATTCACATTAAAAAACTTTGGTTTCAATTAATTTTATAAGCTAAATTGAGAGCAGAAAATATTGAAAATAGTGTACATATTTTTAGCTTGACGTTTCATTTTTTAAAAGATTTAGAAGATTAAAGAAAAAGATTGTTAGTGTTTTGGCTTTTTGTGACTGATTACGTATTACCATGACCTAAGCTTACGCATATGCACTTGCCCAATACATGTTGATTAAAACGTTATTCTTTATACGCAATTTTCACATTACATCTTCACATACTATTTTTTGCATTGACTGTAACTTAAAATACATAGGTTTTACAAACTTGATTGTGTCCTATATCGACTCAGATGGGTCAAAAACCTACAAAACCGAATTTTTATACATTTTGTCAAACCACAAAAAAATAAATGAATTTTGACCGTTTTTCAGCCTTTTCCGACCACTGTGCGCCATCTTAACATCAGAAAACAAAACAGACATTCATCCTCTTTTATGGTTGGAAAAGTTTTATAAAGTACAAATTCCATATTTATTCCGAATATATTCCAATTAACCAAAAGAATCGTGGCCGGCAATTTTACGCCAAATCTGGTAACCCCGATGGCAACCTTTGGCGAAATTAGCAATTGTATTGACAATTTCTAAATGTTAATCTATTTAAATCTTAAACGCATTTAATTTATTCTGTTTTTCTTATAATATATATACATATTTCATATAATATTTATAAGTTTTCTTATACTAATATTTTATTAATTAGATGCTTAATGATTTAAAATATTTATATACTTTTTTTAAAATCAATTCTTCGGCATTTTATAGTTCCACTTTTTTTTTATAAATATGGTTTGAAATTTAATGAATTTTTCCGTTGTTTTAAGTCGGCCATTTTGAAATTAGGTAATATTTTTGGTCATTTCGAGATGGCAACCCTCTCGGCAAGTGCCGGGGTTTGTTATCATTTCGACTTGGCGACATTTTTGAAAATTCGCCAAATCCGGCCACGATTTTTTAGGTTAACCTATATTCCTCCATGCCTTCATTTCTTACCATTTGTAAACTTTTAATTAAATTAAATTCGGAAAAAAAATTAAAAAAACAAAATTAAGGGAAAAAACTAATTCCCCCAAAAAAAAATTAAAAATTTAAAATTTTAAAAAAAAAAAAATAAAATAGTATTAAATTTAAAAAACCCCGAAAATTTAAACCCCGTGCTCTTTTTTTTTTTTTTCTTAATTTTGTTTGCGCTGACGCCCCTGAAATTTCCTAAAAAAAATTAAAAAGTAAAAAAATTTTAATCGGGGCAAGCATTCTAGGGGGGAAACACTCACTTTTTTAAATCCTACACTGGGTTTGGCCCTTAAAAAAAAATTTATCATACCCCATTCCGGTTCTAAGCAACCCCCCCCCAATTTTCGCCAAATGGGTTAAAAGGGCCCCTTCTTAATTAAAATAGTTAAAATAAACCCCCGACTTTCTTTTATATAAAATAAAATTTTAAATAAAGGTCTCGGCGTTTTCCCCAAGTGTTTCCATTTCATTTTTTTAAAAGGGGAGTCTAAAAAGTTTGGGGTTTTGTTTGATTCGGGGTAATATTTAAAAGGGAAAAAGCCATTTTAAAGAATTTTTTAAAAATTTTTTTGATTTTTAAAAGGGGCCCTAATACGTGAATTTTTTGGGGATGTAAACTAATTGCTGATTTTGAAATTTGGGGTTTTTTTTTTAATTTCGCACCCCTTAAAAAAGGGGTTAATATTTTTTTCTACAAACAAAAAAAGCCGGTTTGTAGGGGCTTTCCGAAAGAAAAAAAAGGTGGGGCCTGACTACGACTAAAAAATTTCAAAAAAAAAAACCCAAAAGCAGCAACCGCAATTTTCATCATGCGTCAACGAAAAAAATTTACGCACGGTTCTGCACCCAACTGTGCGCACGGGGTTTTAGCTTTTTTTAAGGGGATGCCCAAAAAGTCCCGAAATACTCGGGTTCAGTGAAAATTTCGCTATGATAACTTGAGGGGGGAAAAACGCATTTATTATTTGCAATTTTTTAAAAAAACCAAAAAATTTTAACCAAAAAGGGGGAATTTAAAAAAATTTCCAATTTTTTCCAAAAAAAATAAAAAAAAATTTTAAAGTAAAAAAACCCAAACGTTTGTAACTTTTGTATTTAAAGCCATGTTAATTTTTGGTAGGGTTCTATTGCAAAAAAAAAAAATAAAAAAAAAAAATAATTTAAAAAGGGGAATTTAAAAAAGGGGAATCATAAATTTTCTTCTCAATAAAAATTAATTTTTAAAATTTAAAAATTTTAAGACTGAAATTTCTGCATTTAAATTGGGATTTTGGGGGAAAAATAATTTTTTTCTTGTGTTGTTTTTAAAAACCTTTTTTTTTTAAAAATTTTTTGGTGTTTTAAAAGTTTTTTTTCAAAACAGGGGTTTTAAAAAAAATATTAAAATTAGGGGGGAAATTTGATTTTGAAAAAAAATTTTTTGGGAATTTTTTTTTAAAAAAAAGTTAGGTTTCATTTTATTGCATTAAAATTTTTTGACTAAGAAAAAAATTTTTTTCGATTAATTTTTTTCAAACCCCCTTTGGGTTTGGGGGGGCTTTTTAAAAAAAAATTTTAGAAATTTTTTTTTTTTTACCCTAATAATAAGAAATATTTTGGTTAAATTAAAAAAACTTTTTTTCTTGTAAAGATTTTCTAAAATATCTAATTATTTATCTCTATCTATCTTTTTTTTTTTTTATTTATTTTTTTTACTGCTTTATTTTTTTTGGTTTTGTGATTTTTAGTAATTTTTTATTTTTAAAAAAAAAAAATTAAAAAACTTTTTATATGACCTTTATTGATTTCTTTCCTCAAAATTTTTTTTAAAATTTAAAAAATCTAGCTGTAAAAAAGTTATTTTTTATTTTTTAAAGGGTTTTTATATTTTAAAAGGAAAAAAAATTTTAATTTTTTTTTTAAAATTTTTTTATAAAAAATTATGCGCAAACACTCGGAAATTTAAAAAAAAAGGAAAAAATCTATGTTTTTAAAACCAAAAAAAATTAAAATTTTTTTTACACTGGAAATTTTTTAATTTTTCTAACCAAATTTTTTTTAAAAACAATGTGGGGAAACAAAAGGCCCGCTAAAAGAACGTGAAAAATTTTCCTCCCTTCCACGTTTTTAGCAGAAAAAAAACCCGCATCGGGGTTTAAAAAGTCCAGATCAAAGGGGGGCCAGCCCCCCGGGTTTTAAAAAAACCCCATTTTTGGGAAAAAAAAAGGGGTTTCCTTCCGTTTTCTGGCTTACTTACGAAGGTTTATAA